>JAJIBD010027993.1:0-69329 GCA_021461705.1 Cryptotis parvus
AGCACGATCACGATCACGATCACGATCTTCCCGTTAATCATCTATTTGCTAGAGCGGGCACCAGTAATATCTCAATATGTCCTGTCACATGCTGTAGAGCCAAGGGCATCGGCTTGGTACAGGAACATAAAGAGCCTCAAAACCATTATATTAGGTCATGAGAATGATCTAATATAATTGTTACTGGCATTTGGCATATCAAATACAACACGAGCAGCTTGCTAGGCTTGCCGGCAGGAGGCATACTCTATAAACACCTCCAAATAAAGCCTTTATTGATGAACCACGCCGCTGCGCACGCGAGCCGGCTGTGATGGGCTGGTCAGCTGGGTGGAGTTCTGATGAGAGGGAAGTCCAATGTGGAAAATGGCGGTGCCCATGGAGTGGGTGGGGTTGTCTGGCTTGTTGTGAGGTTCTGCCGGGGTGGTGGGCCAAGGCTGGAACCCACCATGCCTCCCGACTGCCTCATGAACGGCTGGGCACAGGGAGAGCAAGGAACCGCTCTGCCCCATGTCTGAGAGTCTCTGGACCAGTATACCTGGGCCGGATTGAGGAAGAAACTGCTCCAGGGTGGATGTCGATGATCCGGGCTGTGATGGGCTGGTCGGCTGGGTGGAGTTCTGATGAGAGGGAAGTCCAATGTGGAAAATGGCGGCGCCCATGGAGTGGGTGGGGGTCGCTCTGGGCTTGTTGTGAGGTTCTGCCGGGGTGGTGGGCCAAGGCTGGAACCCACCATGCCTCCCGACTGCCTCATGAACGGCTGGGCACAGGGAGAGCAAGGAACAGCTCTGCCCCATGTCTGAGAGTCTCTGGACCAGCATACCTGGGCCGGATTGAGGAAGTAACTGCTCCAGGGTGGGTGTCGATGATCCGGGCTGTGATGGGCTGGTCGGCTGGGTGGAGTTCTGATGAGAGGGAAGTCCAATGTGGAAAATGGCGGCGCCCATGGAGTGGGTGGGGGTCGCTCTGGCTTGTTGTGAGGTTCTGCCGGGGTGGTGGGCCAAGGCTGGAACCCACCATGCCTCCCGACTGCCTCATGAACGGCTGGGCACAGGGAGAGCAAGGAACAGCTCTGCCCCCATATCTGAGAGTCTCTGGACCAGTATACCTGGGCCGGATTGAGGAAGAAACTGCTCCAGGGTGGGTGTCGATGATCCGGGCTGTGATGGGCTGGTCGGCTGGGTGGAGTTCTGATGAGAGGGAAGTCCAATGTGGAAAATGGCGGCGCCCATGGAGTGGGTGGGGGGGTCGCCTGGCTTGTTGTGAGGTTCTGCCGGGGTGGTGGGCCAAGGCTGGAACCCACCATGCCTCCCGACTGCCTCATGAACGGCTGGGCACAGGGAGAGCAAGGAACCGCTCTGCCCCATGTCTGAGAGTCTCTGGACCAGCATACCTGGGCCGGATTGAGGAAGTAACTGCTCCAGGGTGGGTGTCGATGATCCGGGCTGTGATGGGCTGGTCGGCTGGGTGGAGTTCTGATGAGAGGGAAGTCCAATGTGGAAAATGGCGGCGCCCATGGAGTGGGTGGGGGTCGTCTGGCTTGTTGTGAGGTTCTGCCGGGGTGGTGGGCCAAGGCTGGAACCCACCATGCCTCCCGACTGCCTCATGAACGGCTGGGCACAGGGAGAGCAAGGAACAGCTCTGCCCCATGTCTGAGAGTCTCTGGACCAGTATACCTGCTCTATAGCAGCTCATAAGAAACTGATAAAGCCACAGAATGACTTGGGAAATTACTGATTATGGAAAAGAACAGAATTATCACAACTTTAGAAAGCAAACGTGACAGAACTTGGCAAATGTCTGATAGGACATGGGGACTAAAGTTTGAACCAGATAGCATGGCATTTACAATTTTTGTCAAGAAGAGAAATCATGTAAATAAAAGAAACCTGAGTTTAGTCCACCCACACAAAAACTACAGATGTGTCTGACATTAACAGATTAGAGGTAAGGTAAGAAAGAAGCAGAAGTTCAAGATAACCCCTGAATTCCTGGCTATACTTGCTGAGTGACAAGTGATGCCTTTTACCAAAGTCAGAGGTAAGTGACTTGTGGAAAATATGCTCTCTTCTGGGTTGACCATGTCTGACACATGTGTAGAAATCTGATTCATCACAATAGGACACAACAAGGAATGGGTGCTAAGTGCTACCCCATAAAGTATCCTGGTAATGGTCCTTTCAGAATTACACAAACCAAAATTTGGTCCCAGAATATCAACTGAAGAGTTACAGGATTTGAAAGCTTACTGTCAGTAGTCTCTTCCAATACAAAAAGGGATGAGTTGCAATACTGACACAATCATACACGATACATATTTTATAGCAAAAATGCTAAAAAAATATCAATTCAGAGTATAAAAGGAGAATGTTTATCCAGTCCAAATTATGTGCTAAACATCCTGAGTATATGATAAGTATATATATATATATATATATATATATATATATATATATATGAAACAGATACACTTCTTAACCTCAAGAAATTCTTACCAGGAATAACAAACAAGACCATTCAGATTGTAAAAAGTGTTTTGAAATTAAAAACAAATGGAGGTCATGATAAGGAGAAACTGTAGTGGACCCTATTGACTGACAGACGGATAACCTTGAACTTTTCCACCTGGAAAGGGCAGAGATTTATTCTTAACAGAAATAAAAGTTACTCCACACCTGAGCTTACTTTTTCTGGATACCAGACCACTCCACCAGTCCCAGCATGGGAGGAGTTAGGAACTGACTCATCTACCAATTTCATCAAATAAACATCCCTCCCAGCTTTTTTTCCATAATACCAGCACAGTTTCTCATTATTATATTTTAGGTAACATCTTTACAATTGTGTTAATGCTAATGGTTTTAATGTACATAATTACTGTACCCCACCACCACCAAAGTGCCCAAGGTTCTGCACCACTGACCTTGTGCTACTTCTAGTCCACCTCTTTCTTCTCTCCACATTCCTTGACAATTTTTATAGTTTTATGTAATGATCACACCGACTTTTTTATTATTGCATGACCATGAGATAGACAATTTCATAGCTGTTCATGACTGGGCTTCAGTGATATAGTGTCCCAACACCCATTCCTCCACTAGTGCACATTTCCTAACACCAGTGTCCCCAGTTTCCCTCATCTCCAAAAAAAATCTGCCTCTATGGAAGGTGTTTTCCTGCCTCTCTCACTCTCTCTCTCTCCTTTACCTACTTTCAATACTCAGTTCTAGTCTAGCATACTATTTCCAACTACTATTGTCAAATTGGTTCCTTCTCTATCATACCTACCACCTGACCCCACACACATTTGTGGTAGAGTCCAACCATTGACAAACTCTCCTGGCCCCTGTTATCACTGGCTGTGGATATTAGCCTGATACTATTAATCTTATATCCCACAAATGTAAACAGTCATTATCTGTCCTTCTTCTGACTCATTTCCCTCAATATGATACTTTCCATGTCCTTCAACTTATAAGCAAATTTCATGACTTCATTTTTCCTAACAGCTGCATAGTATTCCATTGTGTAGATGTATCATAGTTTCTTTTTCTAGTCATCTGTTCTTAGACACTCAAGTTGTTTGCAGTTTCTGACTACCATGAATGGTAATACCATGAATGGGAAAGAATGGGAGTGAAGATAGATGGTCAGCAACTACACCACCTCCGCTTCACTGATGACATCATTCTAATAACACCAAACATTAGCCAAGCAGTACAAATGCTGGCTGACTTCGACCGAGAATGTGGAAAGATAGGTCTACAGCTGAATCTCAACAAAACAATGTTCATGAAAAACAAACTATTTACAGATGCCCCATTCACTCTCAATGGAACAAACATCTCTGAATGTAGCAGTTATGTGTACCTAGGCCAAGAACTCAAAATGATGAACAACCTAAAGCCTGAGCTGTGCAGGAGGAAGAGAGCTGCATTGAACACCTTCAAGAGCATTGAAGAAATTGCTAAAAGGTCAAAGAACCTCTGGCTCTGGGCACATTTCTTCAACTCCACCATTCTCCCTGCATTAACATACACCTCAGAGACCTGAGCCCTACAAAAGCAGGATGAGAATGCTATTCAGGTCTCCCAAAGAGGAATGAAAAGAGCTATACTTGGACTATCAGGCCTTACTCAAGTGAAAGAAGGAATTTGGAGTTGTGACCTCAGTCGATGATTCATAGTCAGGCACGCTGTCCTATTTGCCAAGGCGTCAAAAATCAGTTGGACTGGTCATGTAATGCGATTTGGAGATGACCGCTGGACTAGATCCATTACCGACTGGATCCCACAGGACATCAAAAGATAACATGGCCCCCCCACCTACAAGATGGTCAGACTTCTTCATCAAGACCCTGAATGACAGTTTGAGACTCTTCGTATTCCTGGAGTAAGCAGATGCCATTGGGCTACACTGGCATGTGATAGGGTCAAATGGAAACATTTCTGGTGCCTGCTCAAGCAAATTGATGAATAATGGGATGCCAAGTGATCAAGTTATGGACATAGAATTGCAGATGGTGTTTCTGCCTTGTGGTTTTGGAACCCCCAAGGTATATTCCCAAGAGTGGTATTGCTGGGTCAAATGGGAGCTCAATTTCTAGTGTTTGGAGGAATGTCTGTATTGTTTTCCAAAAGATTACCAGTTAGCATTCCCAAAGCAATGAGAATTCCTTTCTCCTCGCATCTGCACCAGCACTGGTTGTTCTTGCTCTTTTGGACGTGTACCAGTCTCTGTGGTGTGAGATGATATATCATTGTTGATTTCATTTGCATCTCCCTGATGATTAGTGATGAAGAGAATTTTTTTTTCATATGCCTTTGTCCATTTGAAGTTATTTTTTGAGGAAGTTTCTGTTCATTTCTTCTCCCCATTTTGTGATGTGGTCGGATTTTTTTTTGAAGTTCTACTAATGCTTTATCTATCTTTGATATTAATCCCTTATGAAATGACACCCACTCTTTCTTGATTTTTAAGGCCATATCTGGTAGTGCTCAAGGCTTACTACTTTTTCTATTTCTATGCTCAAGGTCGTGGTGCTCTAGTTATCACATGGAGTACTTGGGATCAAACCACAGCAGTCACATGCCATAACCCCTGTACTACTCTCTCCTCCTCATACATACCCACTTTTTATGGAAAATTAATTGACACAATGTGCTGCCATTGTATAATGAAATGTATGTGGAGGCCCATATAACATTGCCTCAGAATAAATTATGATGCATTATTTTCTGGGTAATTTTAATTCACATTCAGTGGTACCCAGGGCTCACTGCTGCTTCTGTGCTAATAGTTACTCTGGCAGTGCTTAGGAGATTGAACCCAGGCTGACCTTGTGCAAGGAAGCTCACTACCTGCTGTACTATTTCTCTGACCCAGTTTTGACACATTGGGGTGGGAAAGAGTGTAAGAATTGGAAAGTGGCCATAGAAGCCACTCACCCCGTAAAATATCATACTACTTGGAGCTTTTACAAGCTCAGGTAAAAGAACAGCTAGGCACCACAGCCTTTTATAATGGGGACTATTTTTCAGATTGAATACACTGAGTCAGAAATTGGAATGTTAGAGCAGCCACAAGTGCTAGGGAATGAGCCAGAAGCTAAAGTGCTCTTACATACCATCTTTTGATGATTTGAGGGAACTGATAATAAAAGATATGCTTCTCCTCTCAGAAAACACAACCTCTGCTGCTAAGACCCCCTAGTTTCCAAGGTCCATATTAAAGTTTTGCCCACTTGGAAACAAAACGACCACTTAGTCACTTGGAACTATTATGGCAGGGTAAAAATAGGTAGAGTGGCATTCCTATAAATTATCCTTGTTAGAAGGTCCAGATTTTCATGAAGAAATTTCCTGTTACCTTGTGAGAAGGCAGGACTTTTGGAATCTAAGAAATTCATTAAGATGGCTCATGGCACTGAATAACCTGTTTATCAGATATTTAAGAAATTAACAGAAACTTCCTCAAAGAAGAAATTGAAATGGCCAAAAGGCATATGAAAATTCTCAGCGGAAAATTACCACACTTTGGCTCAATGTGATCATGTAAATAAGGGCTCAGACACACTGTGGACAAAAATCTGTGTTTTCCCATGAGGCAAGTAACATAGACCAGCTGTGTGCTGGTTGTGAGTAACAAAACTGGAAATGAATAGTGGAGGAGGAAAATAATGCTTGCCAACTGAGGTATTACACCCAACAGGGATCTTATGCTATTACACACACAAACATGCATACACACACAAACACACACACTCACAAAGAGGTGGAAATATTTTGTCATAGCTTCTTGTAGGTTATAATTGACATAACACTGATGATTCTATAGCTTATTAGGCTTAGTGAAGAACATCAAGAAATGTGAGAAATACAAAGAGTATTCTCCTCTTATACCCATCTCAGTCATTATTTCCAAACCAATTACTGCTGCAGCACTTTGCAAAGGTGTCATCTGGAAGCATCTCACCTCACCTACCACACATGTCACTTTCTTTTGGCCCCAAGCTTCTGGCTCTTTGTGGTATGGAATCCATGGTATCATATGGTATCAAAGTAATCACACACATACAGTCTAGATCAAGAATGACTAACCCTTTCCAAAGAGAAAAGAGTATCTGTTAATTTCTGTTAATAAAAGAGTATCTGTTAATTGCCAGGAGTATCTATTAATTTCTGACCCTATTGAAGAAAAATGAGAGGACAAGGGGCAATTCTATGATAGAGCCCACTTAGCTCTTGAAGATTCCCTGAAACCCAACCTAGCTGACTGCAGCATTAATGGAGGAAGTCACGCATCATATGAACTGGTTTTCCTTCTTTCCCTGTCCATTTCTCCTGTCCTTCTCTAATACTCCCCTGCATCAGCCCCCCAATTACAAATAAACAAATAAATAAATAAACAAATAAACAAACAAATTTTAATCTTCCTTCCAAAGATTCAAGTGAAGATCCCATCTTTCCTCAAATATCCCATCTACCCTTTTAAGTCTGTTTTTTAAAAAATTGTTTTGGGGCTGTATCCACCTGTGCTTAGGGTCTATACTCCCAGCTCAGTGTATAAGGAATTGCTGGTGGTGTTCAAGGGATTGTGTGGTGCCAGGATTCAAACCCAGCCTCCTGCATGAAAAGTACATGCTCAGGTCACTAAGCTATCTCTCAGGTTCTCAATTATATTTTTAACTGTATATTACTATCCTGTATGGAGCCAGAGAGATAGTACAAGGGGTAAGGCCATAGCTTTGCACAGTCAACCAGGTCTAGATCACTGACCTGGTTGATCATTGATACATGATCATAGATTACAACATATGATTCCCCAGGTACTGACAGCAGTGATCCTTGGGCACAAAATCAAAGCAAAAATAAAAACTTAGCATCCGTGTTCATCAGGGATATTGGTCTGTAGTTTTCTTTCTTTGTGTTGTCTCTCCCTGTTTTGGGTATCAGGGTGATATGTGCCTCGTAGAGGCTGTCTGGGAGTGTTTCTGTTTCTTCTATTTCCTGGAAGAACTTGAAAAGGACTGGCAGTAGGTCCTCCCTTAAAGGTTTGGTAGAGTTCACTAGGGAATCCGTCTGGACCTGGGCTTTTGTGTTTGGGCAGACTTTTAATTACTGTTTCAATTTCCTAGATGGTGATAGGCTTATTCAGGTATTGCAGGTCTTCTTGTTTCAGCCCTGGGAGGTTATAGGACTTCAGGAATTTATCCATTTCTTCTAGATTCTTGCGCTACACGGCATACAGGCTCTCAAAGTAATCTCTGATGATCTTTTGGATTTCTGTGGTTTCTGTTGTGATGTCACCATTTTTATTTCTGATTCTGTTTATTTGGTTCTCTCTTTTCCTGTCCTTACAAGTCCTGCCAATGGTTTGTCAATCTTGTTTATTTTTTCAAAGAACTAGCTCTTGGTTTCATTAATCTTTTGGATTTTTTTTTTTGTTTTGTTTTCCAACTCATTGAGCTCCATTTGTTGGTCTTTTTCTAATGTCTTCAGCTCTATAGTCAGGTTATTTATGTGGGCCCTTTCTTGTTTCCTGATGAATACTTGCAGAGCTATATACTTCCCTCTTTTTTTGAGCTCAAAATACTACTTTTATTGATGAAAAGCATATTACTAATAGCATATGTATTAGTAATACTCATTTTTTTAAATATTTTATTACACCGCCATGTGATATACAATTACAAAGATGTTCATGTTTGGGTTTCCATCATACAGTGTTCCAGCACCCATCCCTCCACCAGTGCCCATTTCCCACCACCAATGTCCCCACTTCCCTCCCCCCCCTAGCCTGCCTCTATGGCAAGTTCTTTATCTCTTTTCTCTCTCTCTTTCTCTCTTCTCTTACACATTGTGGATTGCAATACATACATTTAGAGATTATCATGTATATCTTTTTTCCTATATTCAATGCTCAGTTCTACGCTGGTATTATCATTTTTGACAAATATTAGGACACTGTTCCCTTCTCTGTCTTACCTAACCACTGATTCCCACATGTTTGTGGTAGATTCCACCTTTTTTTTTAATTGAAAGATGCTCATGTAGAGCTTTGGTTCTACTGTGTTCCAACAAGCACCCTCCGCCCAAAACCATCTCCCCATCACCAATGTCCCCACCTCCCTCCCCCCCGCACCTCAACCACTTGGCAGGTTCTGTATGGCATTTCTTTTCCTCTTTATATCTCCTTCCCAACAAACTTTCCTGCTCTTCGTGGAATGCAGTGCATTAAAAGACATTACTGTTTCACTATTTTAGTGGACTTGCGCCGCAAGCAGCCGCGCGACCTGGGCCTCGAACTGGCTTTGCTCTGTTGATCTGGTCGTGAGGCAGTTTCCCAGCCGTCCGGACAGCAAAAATGGTGGCTAGTGTGATGGGCGAGTCTCATCTGGCTGCTTCCGGGACCCCCAGAGGCGACGGGCCCACTCCCAAAACCCATCTGCCCTCCTCAGGGTTCCATGGTCAGCTAGGCCCGGCGCGAAGCCGAACGCCAGCCTCCCCAGCCGTCCGTGAGGCCCCTGTATGCTGGCCCGCATGCAGCTCCCAGGCAGGGCCACCAGGTTCGACAAGATGGAGGGGGAAGGGACGACCACGCCTCCATCTGACGACTTCCCAGTGATTCCCGCCTCTTGGAGCCGCCTACCTGGGCTCGAACTGGCTTCGCTCTGTTGATCTGGTCGTGAGGCAGTTTCCAGCGTCCGGACAGCAAAAATGGTGGCTAGTGTGATGGGCGAGTCTCATCTGGCTGCTTCCGGGACCCCCCAGAGGCGACGGGCCCACTCCCAAAACCCATCTGCCCTCCTCGGGGTTCCATGGTCAGCTAGGCCCGGCGCGAGCCGAGCGCCAGCCTCCCCAGCCGTCCGTGAGGCCCTGTGCTGGCCTGCGGCAGCTCCCGGGCAGGGCCACCAGGCTCGACCATATACTTCCCTCTTAACACAGCTTTTGCCATGTCCCACAAGTTCTTATAGTTGGTGTCGTCATTTTCATTTGTTTCCAGGAATCTTTAAATTTCCTGTTTGATTTCTTCTATGATCCATTGGTTGTTCAGGAGTGAGCTGTTCAGTTTCCAGGTGTTTGGTTTGACTCCCTGTTTCTGTGTACAGTTAACTTCCATTTTCAGTGCATCATGGTCTAAAAAAGATAGTTGGCACAATCTCTATCTTTTTATTTTATTGAGGTATGCTTTGTGGCTCAGCATGTGGTCTATCTTGGAGAATGTTCCATGTGCACTAGAGAAAAATGTGTATTCATCTTTTTTTCGCCTGAAAAGCCATATATATATATATATATATATATATATATATATATATGTGTGTGTGTGTGTCTGTATGTATGTATATATATATGTATATATATGTGTGTGTGTGTGTATGTATGTATATATATATATATATATATATATATATATATATATATATATATATATATCCACTAGCTCTTTTTCTTCCATTTCTTCCTTCAGGGCCAATATTTCCTTGGTGAGTTTCAGTCTTGTTGATCTATCCATAGTTGATAGAGCAGTGTTGAAGTCTCCAACTATTATTGTGCTACTGTTAATGTCTTCTTAGAAGTCTCTTAGCAGTTGTTTTATGTATTTTGATGGCCCCTCACTGGGTGCATATATGTTTAGTAGTATAATTTCTTCCTGGTGTACATACCCCTTAATTAATAAGAAATGGCCTTCATTGTACCTTCTTACCTTTTTCAGCCTGAAGTCTATATTATCTGATACTATTATGGCCACACCAGCCTTTTGGAGGAGTTGTTTGCATGGAGAATGTTCTTCCAACCTTTGACTTTGAGTCTGTATTTGCTCTGATTATTCAGATGTGTTTTTTTTTTAATTTTTTATTATACCACCGTGAAACATACAATTACAAAGGTGTTCATAATTGGTTCTTGGTAATACAGTATACCAGCACCCATCCCTCCACCAGTGCCCCATTTCCACCACCAATGTACCCCACACCCTCCCGCCCACCCCCATGCTGCCTTAATAGCAGGTGCCCCAGTTTCTTCTCTTTCTCTCTCTGTCTCTGTCTCTGCATCTCTCTCTCTTATTTTACACATTGTGGCTAGCCCTGCAGATATTTAGAGTTTATCACTTAAGTCTCTTTGTGTATATTCAATGGTGAGTTTTAATCTGCCAATACCATTTCCCACATTTAGTAAAACACTGGTATCTATTTATGTCCTATTAATGAATGCAGTCATTCTATATCTGTCCTTTTCCTTCTGACTAATTTCACTCAGCATGATAGTCTCCATGTCCATCCATTTGCAGGTAAATTTCATAATGTCATCTTTTCTGACAGCCGCATAGTATTCCATAAGTGTAGATGGACCACAATTTCTTTAGCCAGTCCTCTGTTCTTGGGCATTTAGGTTGTTTCCAGATTCTAGTTATAGGGAATAGCACAGAGATGAATAAAGAAGTACAGATAGTGTTTCTGCTATGTGTTTTTCGGTCTCTCGGGTATATTCCCAGGAGTGCTATTGCTGGATCAAATGGGAGCTCAATATCTAGTTTTCGGAGGAATGCCCATATTGTTCTCCAAAAGGGCTGGACCAGTCGGCACTCCCACCAACAGTGGATGAGAGTCTCTTTTCCCCCCACATCCACGCCAGCACCGATTGTTCTTGCTGTTTTTTGGATGTGTGCCAGTCTCTGTGGTGTGAGATGGTACCTCATTGTTGTTTTGATTTGCATCTCCCTGATGATTAAAGATGAAGAGCACTTTTTCATAGGCCTTTTGGTCATTCAAATTTCTTCTTTTTGGAAGCTTCTGTTCATTTCTTCTCCCCATTTTTTGATGGG
Organism: Cryptotis parvus; assembly: GCA_021461705.1. NCBI lineage: Eukaryota > Metazoa > Chordata > Mammalia > Eulipotyphla > Soricidae > Cryptotis > Cryptotis parvus. The sequence continues at coordinate 11,326 of JAJIBD010027993.1, forward strand.
GTTGGCTGTTTTTTCTTGTGGAGTGCTACCAGTGCCTGATATATCCTGGATATTAACCCCTTGTCAGATGGGTATTGCGTGAATATCCTTTCCCACTCTGTTGGTGGTGGGAGATGAGCACTTTTGGAGGGATGGGTGCTAGAACACTATGACCAAAACCCAAATATTAACTTTTAATTGTATATCTTTGTAATTGTATATTTCATGGTGGTATATTAAAATACTTGAAATAAATAAATAAATAAATAAATAAATAAATAAATAAATAAAAACTATCCTGTATATACTCCTGCATACTTGAAATGTATAATTTGTAATCATAGTGTAAGAGTGTGATTTGTAATGATTATATAAAAACTGACCCTCATGTTTTCCTGTAAGTAATCAAAGACAACACATAATTTTTTATTTTTTGCTTTTTGGGTCACACCTGGGCGATGCTCCGGAGTTACTTCTGGCTCTGCGCTCAGGAATTACTCCTGGCAGTGCTCAGAGAACCGTATAGAATGTTGGGGATAGAACCCAGATCAGTCACATGCAAGGCAAATTCTCTACCTGTTTTACTATCACTTTGGCCCAGAATTTTTTATTTAGGTTGTCCAATTTTGTGAACTTTTATAGGAAACATTTTTTTGTTTAAATAAACAATTTAGGTAGCCTTTCCTTAAGTGCTGTTGGGGGTCACATATTTGATCATTGCTGTGAGGTGCACAGTAACTGAGCACTAACTTCTCATTGTTTAGCTAAAAAAAATTAGACTCTAAGATAAATTTTTGATCATCCATATTTATTCATGCTACTGGGAAGACTCCTTTTGAAGCCTTTGAAGTACAGCAGGTATTATCTCCAGATTATTAATGTTCAAGAGAGTTCGCTGTTTGCCTGTCTGCAGGCTTAACCTTAAATAAATGTTATTTTAATATCTGCTAATCCTTTAATCTGAACGATATTTTTTCCCTATTCATCAGCAAAAATAAATTTACTCTTGTTCCTCTGATAATGGATGACTGTTTCCCTAGACAAGGATTTTGGAAAAATTCTGATATGGTGGTGCCAGGGTACTTGTATTGTTCATGCAAAACTCTGAGGCATGCACAGTATGTTGGCTTTGGATAGAGAAAGAGGTTTGGAAAATGGAAGGTGTGAAATGTCTTTCATAGGTGCTGTTTGCTTACATCCTGGAGTGACCCACAAGACTGATAAAACTGAGCAATCATTTGTTGGAGAGTTTGTACAGGTTTCTGTGTGGCAATGCTGTCAATTCAGCACGGATTGGGGATGCCAAGAGATTGCTTGAGAAAAATCTCAACACGCTTTCTAAGAGTAGAGCAAAAAGAATCCCTGAAGGAAATAACTAGGCTGGTTCCCTAGGAGATACAGATTGAAGACTGAGAGTTAATTCCCACAGAGTTCCTGTCCTTTTTCTTAGTCTGTTGGCACCTGACATCAGGTGTTGGCGCTTCAGGCTGGATTTCCCACCTCCCTGAGCAAAAAGTAAACCTTTAAAGAACTAAAATAGATATTTTTTCCCACTCTCCTGACTTGAGCTCTCCCTGAATCATCTTTCAGTTTTGTTATTCTGAACATAGAAAAAGCAGAGTTAGCTGCCATAAGACTTCCTGAGGGCCAAGCAAATTCAAAATAAAACTGCTGCTTCTTCAGCTAAAAAAGTCTCATATCTTGAGTTAGGGAGACTTTGGCTCTTTTCAAACACAGTCTAGCTAGAGAAATGTGTGTGATTTCTCGTGAGGATGAACAGTGAGCAGTTGAAAACACAAGGGAGGTCAGAACTCCAGAATCAGTAAGTGCTCAACCTCATGGAAGACACTTGTGATGACAAAGAACCCACTGCTATATTTTACAATAGTGATACTGACTTTATACAGTCTGTTCTTAAATTAGTCATTATCTGGAAGCAAAGTGATCACCATTACACATTCCCAATTGAAATTCATAAAACGGCTCTTTAACACATATCTATAACCATTGTTCCAATTAACTGCCACCTCTCTAAAAACATCTCTAAATCCAAAGCATATCTTAAGGTCTCAGAGGACATTTGAATATTCTTATAGAGCACTTTTGAAATTACATAAGAGCGCAGCTATTAAAACCATACTAAGCACCAACTCTGCACCAGCAATTGCTCAAGGTACTAGAGATAAAATCTTCTTGCCTTTCTGGAATTTATATTTGATTGTTATCAGTAAGCTCTGGAAATTTATAATGTCCATAAAATTTATTTTTTAAATATTTATGGGTGATGGAGTGATAATACAGTTGGTAGGGTACTGGCCTTGCACAAGGTGGACCTAGGCTCGATCCCGGCATCCTATATGGCTTCCAAAGTACCTCCATAAGTAATTTCTGATGCTGAGCTAGGAGCTACCCCTGAGCATTACTACATGTGTCCCCACAAGAAAAAATAAATATATGTGTATATACTCATGAATAATAACAATCCTAACAAAGTGCTGGGAGGTATCTGTACAAGCAGAGTGTGGAGGTCTTTGCAAACAGGCTCATCAGAGAAATTCCCGGTGAGTCAACGTAACAGATATTTTAATATCAACAAATTTGACACATATAACAGAATGCTGAATATCTCGCATATGATTTCTATGTAACATTTTAGGTAGGTATAGATCTATTAGTTGATTGATTCCTTTCATAGTTTTATTGCTTTCAAGAAAACTTATTTTGAAAAAACACAGAATCTTTATTTAGAAAAGAAGGAGTAACTAAGTATGAGTATCCAGAGTCAAACCCAGGGTCAAACCTGCAATGCTGTTGCACTATCACTAAGCTACATTCCATGAACTTAACAGCAACATCTTTTAGTGACTTATCCAGTGCATGTACCAATACAATACAGATAAATGCAATACATTATTATGTCAGTCTAATCGTTGTTTTTATTGCCATTCGGTCCCTTTTCATATCTGAGCAAACAGATAAGAGGAGGATTAAGTCAAGTTTTAAACTAGATTAGAGAAAATCTTGAAAACTCATTCATTCAAATATTTATCTGACATTTAATATCTACTTATCTAATATTTCCAGATAAATATTATAAAATATTTCAGATGTTATAAAACATCTTGTATTTATGGAACACTTGCTGTGTCTTAGAGCATGATTTAATATCACTTTAAATAAAACATTTAACGTCTTCCTGTCACTTCGTTAAGTTTTGGCTCAGTATCTAGGATTCCCAAAAAGAAACAAAGGAATGAACAGATGGAGCAAAGAGAACTATGGTCTTATTATATCATATCTGGAGTAAAATCAATTAAAATGGCACAGTTTCATGAAGGGTATTATCATTTATCTTAACTTTTAAATTTTTCTTTTTAATTTCTTTATAGACTATTACTTGTATCACTTGTCTTCTTGTTGTTCAGCAATTTGCTTGAGTAGGCACCAGTAATATCTCCATTCGTTCCTGTTGCATACTAGTATAGCCCAAGAGCATCTGCTTGCTCCAGGAACACGAAGAGCCTCAAAACATTCATTCAGGTTATGGGAATGATGTCTATAATTGTTACTGTTTTTGGCATATTGAATATGACACGGGTAGCTTGCCAGGTTCTGCCATGTGGGTAGGATACTCTCAGTAGTAGGTAGGCTCTCCGTTTGTGAATTTACTGATGAACCACGGGGCTTCTTTGTGACCGTGCACAATGGGGAGAGCTGATAACAGCTCTGCCCCATGTATCTGTGTCTCTGGTTCAAACATACCTGGGCTTGAAACAGGTTTTGCTATGGGGGGGGGGGGGGAGTCTGATGATCTAGGCTTGAGATCAGTTTTCCTCTTGAGTGGAGCTCTGATGAGTCCGAATGTTGAAAATGGCTGCCAGCATGGCGTAGGGATTCCTTTGGCTTCTTCCGAGGCTCTACTTGGATGGTGTGACACAGATAACCGGAGCAGAGCTGCTACCGGCTCTCCCTGTGCTCGGCTAATCATGAGGCACCCGGAAGGGAGGGCAGGCTCTGGCCCTGGCCCACCCTAGAATATTACGTGCGTATAAAATTTAGCCTATATAGTACCTAGTTCTATATTCACATTTCTAAGTAAAGATTATATTTTATTATAAAATGATGTGACTTTTTTCTATTATACCCAAATCATATATAAAGTTAAGGATATTAACATACTAAAACAGGTTAAAGACATAACAGGTTTCAATTGTAAGTTGGTTTTTATAGAGGACATCACAAACTTATGAAATGTTTGAATCCATGTAAGTTAAAAAGAGAGATCAATTACAGTGATTAAAGGACTCCTGTGAAAACAAATTCATAGATATCAGTCTTTCATTTGAGATCAATTTTCTGTCATTTTGAAATCAAAATGCTAGGTAAAAATAAGCTCTGGAGAAAGAATTAATAAACATCTCAATAAATTTTAAAAGAAAGAAATTGAAAAATCTTCTGTGGGAAAGAGAGATGAAAGTTCTTTGACTTCATGATAATTCAACCTTAATTATTAGACCCAACTGTATTTCAGTCCAACACCCCAATGTACTTCAGTTCTAATTCAGTCCATTTTCATCCATTTGTATTTCATCTGATATGAGCAAAAAATCTTCTCTTCCCAATACACAGCTCCTGAATTCTACCATCAGAATTCCCAAGCTTCTGCTTTATTTTTATCCCCGTGTGTTGTTAAGATAACTCATGGTCCCAAATTTATCTCACAGCTTCCTCCTTACAGGAAAAAATTGTTAATGAGAAAAGTCAGGAGAAAAGACAGCCCTAGGGGCCAGAGCAGTAGTACAGGGGTAGGACACTTGCCTTGCCCATGGTCAACCCAGGTTTGATCCCTGACACCCCATATGGTCCTCCAAGTCTCCCACAAGTGAACCTTAAGTGCAGAGCCAAAAGAGATCTCTGAGCACCACCAGGTGTGGCCCCAAATAAAAAGGAGAGTTTTGTATTCTATTGTTAAAAACAGCACATATATTATAACATTATTTTGCCCTCCACCCTTTCCCATTCTGACAGTTTCCATGACTGATTTAATGGATGTCCAAAAAACAAGTCAAAGCAACTTCTGCTGCAAAAATAATTTAGCCAAAGATGAGGGAGGTAAAACAGTGTTTTCCTTGGAAACTACCCTGCTCCATTCACAGGTGCACAACCATTAATGATTAATGAGCTTCTCTTTAATTCAGAAAGATAATACTATTAGACCAAGACTGGACATTCTCTTTGAATTATAAGAGAATCTTAGAAGGAATGTCTGCAAAGGAAACTTCCACAGCTCACTGCTTGTTCATTTTTATCAGCAAGCTGCAGTTTGACTGCCTGGGATGTGTGAAGACCAGAATAACAGCACATCAAGAGACTTTCTCTCTCTCTCTCTTTTTTTTCCAGTGTGAAGGTGGCATTAAGGGTGAGCAAATAAGCGATGAAAGCCGAGAAGCTGTTGAAGGAAGCAGTCAAACAAGATTACTGTTGATTTGCTGCCAGAAGGAAGCAAAAATGGAGACTAATGAAAGGAATATTTATAATTGTGAAGGTCTAAAACTCAGCTACAAGACTTGAAAGTGAACACCTTCAGTTTTTTGTCCCTTTATTTCTAAATCTACATTTTTTAATTTTATTTTTTGTTTATTTTGACAATGACAAAAATGTTCATGTTTGGGTTTAAAGCCATACAGTGTTCCAGCACCCATCCCTCCACCTGTGCCCACCTCCCACCACCAATGTCCCCAATACCACCCTCCTCCATCCCCTAGCCTTCCTCCATGGCAGGTTCTCCATCTCTTTTCTCTCTTTCTCTTTCTCTCTCTCTCTCTCTCTCTCTCTCTCTCTCTCTCTTCTTCCTCTCTTACATGTTGTGGATTGTAATAGACTTTCGACAATCATTGGTCCATTGTTCCTTTCTCTGTCTTACCTAACCTCTGCTCCCACATATTTGTGGTAGTTTCGACCTTTGGCAAGACCCTCCTGATCCACATTTCACCTGACCTTGGATATTGGTATCATAATATGTATATATATGTATATATTTTATGTTATGCAAATAAATGCAGTCATTCTATATCTGTCTCTCTCCTTCTGGCTAATTTCACTCACCATGATCCTCTCCATGTCCATCCATTTATAGGCAAATATCATAACTTCATTTTTCCTAACAGCTGCATAGTATTCCATTGTGTAGATGTACCAAAGTTTCTTTATCCAGTCATCAACCCCCATTTGACCCAGCCATACCACTCCTGGGCAGCCAATATACTCTGGGCAGCCAAAAACACACAGCAGAAACACCATCCCTACTTTTATATTCATAGCAGCATTATTCACAATAGCCAGAATCTGGAAGCAACCAGAGTGCCCGAAAGTGAACACCTTTGACTTCAATCTTCTGAATTTTACAAACTTAAACTTGAGGACTGAATCATTAACATTTTAGAAAACAGTGGCTAAAGTATAGGAATATGAGAAGGAAGTTATTGGTGTTTGATTTTCTGGTTTTAATTTGTCTGCAATTCTTGGTCACTGAATATTGATTATTGACTATGAGCACTAAGTCTTTTAATATGTATTTGTATATAAACACTATATTGTGTTGGGTTTATAAATTTGGACAAAGAAAATGTGCTAAAATTGTAAAATTTTCTATTTTTGTTTTGAAATACCAGGGATTCTTTATAATTATATACTTTGATATTCAAACATTGTATCTTTAAAAATAACAATACTGGTGAGAAACAGTTGTTTTTCTTACATCATCATTTCTATACATAATTCCTTGTCCCTATTATTCACAGTCCATAGTCTTCCATAGGACTACTGGAGTATCTGGCAAAGAACTTTTGTTATGCTGTGAAACAAAACACTTTGCTGTTTGGGTGTAAAGAAACAGCCTGTATTATGTTTGCCCGTATTATGCTGTATAGAAATGGAGAAGCAAAAACTGGCATGTGGCAGGGGAGGAAAAGATTTGTTTAAAAGAATTTTATTTTATTCTACCAATTTAGGCTCTCCAGCCGAGGCCCTGTAAATCAGCCTGGCAAGAGACAGATTAACAAGAAGACAAACAGAAGTTTATTAACATCTGCATCAAATATGTAGATGAGAGCACCCAGGGATTCACAGGGCTAGTCAGAACCTGTGCTTCGAGACTATCAAAGTCTGCAAAAGGTAAAAGGGATTTAAGTTTCTGGAATAGGAAGGCACGTTGAGGAAAGAGGATCAAGAAAAGAATGTTAAGGCAGTTTGTATTAGAGACTTAAATTCTCATCCTCTGCATGACTGGAAATAAAGAATCCCTCCTCCTGGTGTAAACAATAAGGTTGATTCCCACCGCGTATTGATCAAGAGACAAGGTGGTGATTCAAAAGCAAATTTATTAGCAGAAAGTCGGCCACACATCCTAGAGTTGTCTTGCTTGCATGGTCCTGGGCAACAGTTTATATAGGAAAAAATAATCTAGAAGTGTTAATTTGAAATGGGGCATCTTGTAAACTCTTGGGTGCCAGGGCTGTGACTAGGTCTCATGGCTGTTCTTCAGAGGCATAAGGGTTCAGCCTGCATGATTCATTAATGGGGATTTGCTTTGGGGAGGAACATGATTGGCGAAGTCTTTGCTTTTGCAACAATGCCTATCCTGAAGGTTTGCTGGTTTGTTGTTTTGAAATCAGTGCTTCATTTGCTTGGGGCCTGTTCACAGATATGGGATAGGGAAATACCTTGACAAGTTAAAATTTTCTTTACAAAAGGAAAACATGGTCCCCGTTTTTAGATCTTTTGCTGTATCTCCTAATTTTTCATCATTAATGGCTCAATAATGGTGTGAAAAAGGGTAGGTTTGGCTTGTCATTTTCTGGCACTGTTCTAGTTAATAGACTAGGGTGCTTACTTTTCCTTGAACTTTGGGAGAGGGTTAGGGTGCCCAGGAAAATCAATGATCTTGACTCAGTTTAGCTAAAGAGGTAAAGGACCTATACAGAAAAAAAATCACAAAACACTATTTCAAGAAAGAGGACACAAGAAAATGGAAATCCAGTCCCAGACACATTGATCAGGAGAATTAACATTGTCAAAAATGGCAATACTACCAAACCCTTATACAGATTCAGTGTGCTTCCTATAAGGATATCTATGACATTTGTCAAAGAAATAAAAAATTGGCAGGCCTTAGGTGGTAAGCAAAGGCTTCATAAGAGAGATAACCATCACATGTGAGATATATGAGAAACCATTCAGTGGTTAGGAAGGAAGGAAGGAAGGAAGGAAGGAAGGGAAGGAAGGAAGGAAGGAAGGAAGGAAGGAAGGAAGGAAGGAAGGAAGGAAGGAAGGAAGGAAGGAAGGAAGGAAGGAAGGAAGGAAGGAAGGAAGGAAGGAAGGAAGGAAGGAAGGAAGGAAGGAAGGAAGGAAGGAAGGAAGGAAGGAAGGAAGGAAGGAAGGAAGGAAGGAAGGAAGGAAGGAAGGAAGGAAGGAAGGAAGGAAGGAAGGAAGGAAGGAAGGAATAAATTCAAAATAAGGTCGCTCATACCAAGTCCTATTAAAATTTAATAGAAACCTAACAGAATTAGAGGTTCTTCCAAAAGAGAAAATTTAAATAAATCCAAGTAGAAATGTTAATCAGTATCACTGAGTGCATCTGCATAAGATTCACACATTGACCTTCTCTTAAAGGCACATGCCTTTGTCTAAAATAATCTTGCTTGTCTTTTGCTGATACCATTGTCCCACCTTCTTGTGACTATAAACATTTTCGATTTTATCAAACTTCTTGTAGAACCTTCCTACTTTTTATATGGGATTTAGGTCAATTCACAAATTGCTTAATGAAGACAGATCTATACATAGAATTTGATTTAGACATTTGTTATTTAATAGAGGGGGTGGGAGGAGTCTTTGTGTCTGAGGATAACAGGAGTATCACACTAAACTATGTCTCTGTGGCATAAGATTTATTTTAGGCAGGTTGCATTTAATAAATACCAGAGAATGCTCTGAAAACTGAATAAATGTTGAGCCCTTTGTAAGAGACAAATTATCCTGAGGAAATTTCTGCTGATAAAAGGATCTCCCTTTCTGTACCCAGAAATTGAAAATGATCAAATATCTAGAAACTATTAATCTATATAAAAACCATGTCCCCCTTTACAATGTCTTTCCATGTAACCTCCCAGACAAATGCCTACATTACTTTGAACCCTGGCGAAAGGGAGAGTTGGCCCTGGAGCAAATAGTTTCTAATTAACAAGCAATTTTTATTTTCCAAAATCTCTGGCTTCATACAAATTCTCCCACACTTTGTATCCTCAGATTCCCTACCTATTTTTTGAAGCTCAGGATTTTATATAAGTCTCAATCATCTGCTGACTTTGGACTCCATATCTTTAGGGTAGATTTAGTTGGGTTCGGTTTGCTTTGGGGTCATGGTTATATTTTCCTCCTGTTATTGTGTCTTATATTATCTTAATTCTTAGAACCTCAAACAACCTAAAAAGGTAAAAAGGTATTGAGGGCAGGAGTACACACCTGGTGGTGCTTGGTACTCCCAGGTCTGTGCTTGGAAGTCACTCTCTGTGGACTCAGGAGACGATGCAGTGCTGGGTACCCAACCCAAGCCCTGGGCATGATAGATAGATAGATGACAGCAACAAACAGACAGACAACAGACAACAGACAGACACAGAAACAGACAACAACAAACAAAGATAGATAGATAGATAGATAGATAGATAGATAGATAGATAGATAGATAGATAGATAGATAGATAGATAGATAGATAGATAGATAGATAGATAGATAGATAGATAGATAGATAGATAGATAGATAGATAGATTGATTGATAGATAGATAGATAGATAGATAGATAGATAGATAGATAGATAGATAGATAGATAGATAGATAGATAGATAGATAGATAGATAGATAGATAGATAGATAGATAGATAGATAGATAGATAGATAGATAGATAGATAGATAGAACATAGAACAAGCTGTTATATTTTAAGCAAGGCAAGTATGAGAAATTGTTATATATTGGTTAAATGGAACTACGGACTTAAGATTTCTTCCTGATTTCCTCCATTTCATTTCACCTTTGAAGTCTTGCAACCAATATTTTATTTATTGCTTTAATTTCACTTTTTTTCCCTTGCATTTTCTCTTGTATTTTCTACTCTATATCTTGACACAGCTCATCATATGTTTTTCCTTACTTCATACAGGTGGATTAAAGATTTCATGGTATCTTTATGATCAAGGATGTTACATCAAATATTCCTTCTTTGTAGAAAATAGAGACAAGGTGGTCTTTAAAACTTTATATTACATTTCACAATCAAGCCTTGAATATTTCAGTTAATCTTGATAGACAGAAATCCCATTCCTATCTTAAGACTCAATGTGAAAGTATTATATTACTGATAATTTTGCACCTGAACATACTATATTAGTATTGACTCACACAACTCAAGTATAAAATCCTATTAAAGCTTGTATTCCCTTTATTACACAGAAGGCAGCATTGTCAGCATATTTTGTCAACATTGACTACTGTGGACCAAGAGTGCTAAATTACATTTTTAATACGAGGCACTACTTTGAATAACACGGTGTTTGGAATATGTATAGATTTGTGGGAAATAGTAGAATGCTCTGAACAAAGTATATGCTGAGTAACTTGTGCCTGAAGTTTCAGGTGACAGCTATAGCTAGATTTTTCTTCTGTGACCATAATACAGTGATTGAAACCCTTTCCTTCAACTGCAGACCTCCCACCCTCATTTCAGTAGACTGCAAAATTTCCCTTGCATCTTTGAAATGCACTCTAAATGGAGTTTTCTTTAAGGACCACCCAGAAGTCACAGCTGGTGTAAAATGCCACTCATTGGTCCAATCTGAAGTCATGTGTAGTCCAGGGAGAAACTCAGCCTATGTGGTTTTGAATGGTTTACTTAAAATTGCCTTATTTCCTGAGGGTCAAGGAGACAAATAAGAAAAATCTGAGACCCCTTAGCTATCTCTCTCCAAATTCCACCTACATCTAAGACTAAAAGTTGAAAAGATTTTCTTAATTAAGAAAGATGCTACTAATCCCCAATTTTAGAGCACGTACCTGAGGATACTTTCCTGGAGGGGGGAGAGTTCTGTGCTTGGACCATCCACCTAGAGCGGGGGGTGTGGAGAAAAGGGGCTGCAAGGCGCAGGAAGTCAGATCTGGAGAAGAAAGCTGCTGGAAACAGGAGCAGCTTTTTATGGCGGGTTTGACAATGTTTCCATAGGAGTATTGATGGTTAAAGCTTAAGCAAGACATCCTTTAACTGACATGTCGTTGCTGTAGTTCTGCGATGCTAATTCTTGTTTATGTATAGTTTATTTAATAAAGATAGTTTTGGTTTCATATTCAAAAAAAAGAAAGATGCTACTAATAATTATACTACAAATAAGCTAGGAAGAAAGCAAAATGGGACCTTGGAAGGTGGACAATTCAAGGGTTTTCACCCATAGTGAATCAGCAGAAATATATGTTATCAAGACATTCACATTTCACTTATAACAGACTTGACAATATTGCTCCTGTTTACAAATGCAGCTGTGTTATTATTTGAATTATATTTCAACTTCTGTTCTACCTTATCTCTCAAGTCACAATGTATTTAAACAAATGTGCAATTTTTTATTTTTTGGTTTTGTTTTAGGGCCTACAATTGGCAATGCTCAGGGAATGCTTATGCCTGGCTCTGCATTCAGGAATTGCTCCTGGTGATGCTCAGGGATCATTTGGAGTTACAGGGATCAAACTCTGTTAGGCCACATGCAAGACAAAGATTCTACCCACTGTATTATGGCTCTGGTCTGTGGAATACTTTAATACATATTTATTTCCTATCATTTTTCTGTCTAATGCAATTTTTACCTACATTTGAACTCTATAGAATTCATTAATAATAAATTACTTTCAGGGGCCGGGGCGATAGCCCAGCGGGTAGGGCTTTTTGCCTTGCACGTGACCAGCCTGTGCCAGCCCGGGTTCAATTCCCATCATCCCATATGGTTCCCGAGCACCGTAGGAGTAATTCCCTGAGTGCAGAGCCAGGAGTAACCCCTGAGAGTCGCCAAGTGTGACCCAAAAAAGCAAAGCAATAATAATAATAATAATAATAATAATAATAATAATAATAATAATAATAATTACTTTCCCTTTTTATTACTTGGATTCTTGGGTATAAGACTAGGAAATATCATGAATTAATCAAAGAATTGTGTCTTTCCCTATCTTTTCTGTGTTCTTTACTTTCCTTTATAGCACCTCTTTAAACACTTCATTTTTTTCTTTTTTTCTTTTTAAGTATTTTTATTATACCACCGTGAGATATACAAATAAAAGATATACAATTAAAAAGTTCATGTTTGGGTTTGGTCATACAGTGTTTCAGCACCCGCCCCTCCACCAGTGCCCATCTCCATACAAATAAAAAGATATACATTAAAAGTTCAGTTGTACTTTTATAAGTCAGAGAGAATTAAATTTTTAGATAATTTCTTTTAAACTGTCAACAGACACTAGTGGGGGGAAATGTGCACTGGTGGGGTTTGGGTGCTGCAACACTATGACTGAAGCCCAGTCATAAACGGCTTTGTAAATGTCTATCTCACTGTGATGTAATTTTAAAAACAGAAAGTTATAAAAATAACTGATAACATTTTGAAAATACAAAAAGTAACTGATTCCTAAAACAGAAAAAATGCAAGAGAAAATCCTATTTCTTCCACTTTATTGATCCTGGACTTTTCAAACTTTATTTCAAATATATTTGCTTATTTCACTTCTGCACTTTGATACTTGTTCATAGAAACAGATTCTTAAACTGTAGAGCACAGGTGTTGAATAGTTTTTATTTGCAAGTTGCCCATTAACTAGCACAAAAAATACAGCAATCACTTTGAATTCAGTAAGGGGAACAAACACTCCCCTTCTGTTTTAAAGAATCGATGCATTTTTTGTTGAATAAATAGTTCGCCTTTTATCTAGGCTGGGTAGGCGCAGCTTGAATGTGAATGTCAAAATTAAATGTAATAAACAACACTATTTCCTAATACTTTCAAAAGAAGTTGAAAAGAAAAAAGTATGCTAGCTCTTTAATTTTTCATCACCATTAACATTTTCATATGTTTTGTTATTTTTTGTTATTAAAAATAAACCCTTTGCTATTAAAATAGTAAACGGTAAATAGTAAAATAGTGACAGATACATGGGACAGAGCTGCTACTAGCTCTCCCTATCCTCAGCTGATCATGGCGCATCCGGGAGGGAAGGCAAGTTCTAACCCTGGCCCACCACTCCAATAGAGCCTCGCAAGAAGCCAGAGGAACCCCCCCACACCTTGAGGGAAGCCATTTTCAACATCCAGACTCCACAGCTCGTCAGAGCTCCACCTCAGAGATAAGCTGCTCTCTCATCAGTAGATGCACAAACTGAGAGCCTACTACCAAGTGTATACCACCCACACGGCAGAGCCGGCAAGCTACCCATGTCATATTTGATATGCCAAAAACCAGTAGTAATTATAGACCTCATTCCCATGACCTGAACAAATGGTTTGAGGCTCTTCGTGTTCCTGGTGTGAGCAGATGCCCTTGGGCTACACTAGCATGCGACAGGAAGTATGGAGATGTTACTGGTGCCCGGGTGCACAAGCAAATGGATGAACAATGGGAAGTGATACAAGTGATGCAAATGATTTCACTTCTAGTGAAATCTTGGTTTTTTGATTTTAACATAGTGTGATTTTAACATAAAATATAGGCAGCAATAGTTACCAATCCAGAAAGGTGTTGCTCTAATGAAATAAATGGCTCTAAAATTTGCAACACTGTATCATTAAATTATATTAATCAATGAAATATTTAACAAAAAAAACTTATCAACTGAGTTCATGATGTAGGGTACTATGGCCTGATCCACTCAGGGTGTCATGAGTGGGGTGACTGGTCACAGATTGTCAGAATTTGGGTGAGTTAAGTAAATCACCCAATAGTTTAATGGGGATCAGAAGCTGTGAATGAAAACTGGTTACATCCATTCAACCTCTGAACCCTCATGGAGCTTTAAACTGACTCTGTGGACTTAACAATGAACTACTCTAAGCTCCAGGCATTTGAATACCAACTTCCATCCTCCACCCTCATATAGGAACCAAGCCTTTCAGTACTTTTGAATGCTTTAAAATAAACTAGGTTTTCTATAAGACAGGTTTTGTTCTCAGTACAAGAGGGGAAAAAAAGATAGGAGGAACAAATAAGTGAAGGGAAAGAATTAAGGTTACCTTTTCATATGTCTGTGTTTTACAACTATGTATCTAAGATCAGCTTAGTTGCATATTTGTATGTATCTAAACTGTATACTTTAGTTGTATCTCTGCAGTAGAGCACATGCTTTGCATATCTGAGGCTCTGGGATTAATCTCTGATACGACGTAGTGCAACCCACAATGTGTGGGAGAAGGAGGAGAGAGAGAGGGAGAGGAGAGGAGATAAAGAACCTGCCTTTAGCGGGATGTGGGGGCGGGGAGTGGGGCATTGGTGGTGGGAAATGGGCACTGGTGGAGGCGGGGTTCTGGAACACATGTTGACCGAAACCCCCAAGTGTGGAACATGTTATTGTATATCTCACGGTGGTATAATAAAATGTTTAAAAAAAAAAAAAAAAAGAAACACAACGGTTTGGACATAGAAAACTTCAGAACGTGAACTCTATTGGAATAGTAAAGTGCTTTTAACATTTACAATTTCTACATAGGGAGTGTAGTGCACAATGCCTCTAACTGTTTAACACATAAAAAAAAGGTATGACCCGCATTGTCGAATATGCTACATTGTCACTTTGATCCAAAGGTGAAAATGAGCTCTTTTAAGCACAGGCTGTGCAGTCACATTTGCTCTCTAAAAGAGAAATGGTACACTCTGTGTTTTCCTTGTATTTCAATAGAAAAGTCTAGCATGTACAATGCACTATTTTTGGAAATAGAGAAAAAAAACTGCATTTAGTAATTAAAAAAAAAAAAAAAAAAAAATCTCTGATACACTAAAAATGCATGTGTATGTATTTAGTAAAATGTGTTCAACAAAGTTCTTTTCAAACATCAACTTCCTATTAGAAAACATATATTGAAAATATAACTTGAGGGCAGATCAACAGTACAACAGGTAGGGAACTTGCCTTGCTTTTGGCTGACCAGGATTTGAATTCTCTAATGTTATTTGGTCCCCTGAGATCAGCAGAAGGGATCCTTGAGTACAGAGGTAGGAGAGCCCCCTGAGCACTCCAAATGACCTGACCTGACAAACTTTGGGGTGCGGATGGAGGGCATACCTGAAGGTACTAATCACTTACTCCTATACTCCTGAAATGAGAATTCAAATCATCATGAAGGTCCAGAGAGATGTGCGTGGGGCAAAAGTGTTTGCCTTTACATATGGCTGATGAGCAACCAGATGTGATCCCTGAGTGCCACCACGAGTGACCCCTGAGCACAGAGCTGGAACTCTAGGTCAGTATATACAAAGTATATATCCCCCCCTTTACGTTATTTCCCCCCAATCTGAAACCCTTGACTCATGATGAAAATAATTAAGAAAAGTAACATCAAGGAAAATCATAATTATGATACATTAGTTCCTTCTATTTTCTAATTTAATTATTATTGGTTAATCATTGTTTTTATTCAGTATAAAGCCCACAAAACAGTCCAACAAAATTTTGAAAGTCAAGAGCCATTATTTTTTAGGTATTTTTACATAGGGTACTAAGAATGAGGAAAATGCTGTATGAGCACCCAGTCACTCTATAAAAGGTTTATGGCTCTAGATCAGTGATAGAATGCTCAATGATAGAATGCTAACCTTGCATGTGTGAGACCTCAGTTTGATCCCTGTCACTGCAAAAAAAATAGCTTGTATTTCCTAATGATATTTAGTAAGATGACCTAAAACTATAAAGAAGTTAACAGAGAAAAAGTTTAATATATATGTATTTATATATGTTTTTATTTATATATATGTATTTTATATATGTATATATGAAAGAAGAACACTCATAAAAGTAGAGTGGTAAGAAAATGGGATTGAGGGGGTTTTGGTGGAGGGAAGTGGACACTAGTGAAGGGATTAGTCTTGAAACATTGCATGTCTGAAACCCAATCATGCATTGCTTTGTAATTTTCATGTTGACAATATCAGAAAAAAAATATTTAATTAAAAGAGTACACACAAGTATTCCCTGAAAAACACAAACATTGCCAAAAAGACTCACAAGTAATCCCCAAACCCACGCAAAGTATTCCCAATAGCTTTGGGGAAAAATTCTCATTATGAAGGTAGATTTGAATACCAATTTTGAATCTATTAGTAGTATAATGGTCCAGAGCCTCTCAGACATGGGGCAGAGCTGTTCCTTGCTCTCCCTGTGCACAGTCGTTCATGAGGCAGTCGGGAGGCATGGCGGGTTCTAGCCCTGGCCCACCACCTCGGCAGAGCCTCACAACAAGCCAGACCACCCGCCTCACTTCACGGGCGCCGCCATTTTCCATATTTGGACTTCCCTCTCGTCAGAACTCCACCCAGCAGACCAGCCCATCACAGCCCAGCTCGCGCGGCATAATCGGCCGCACAGTTCATCAATAAATGCTTTATTTGGAGGTGTTTAAAAGAGTTTGCCTCCTGCTCGGCAAGCCTGGCAAGCTTCTCTCGTGTTGTATTTGATATGCCAAATTCCAGTAACAATTATATTAGGTCATTCCCATGATCTAATATAATGGTTTGAGGCTCTTTATGTTCCTGTAGCAAGCCGATGCCCCTGGCTCTACTGGCATGAGACAGGACATATGGAGATATTACTGGTGCCGCTCTAGCCAATAGATGATCAACGGGAAGATAGTGATCGTAGTAGTATAATAGATGACTCAAAATTTTTTTATTGCTATTGGTCTGTTTCATTGATTTGTTATGTCTGTACATATCTTAAGTTGGAAAGCTAAAATAGGTACTATTTAGTATAACACCTGAAGACATTGCCATAGCAATTAGGGAAGAAAGAGAAATGAGGGACAGAGAGATGGTGCTGTGGTTAAGGTGTACGATTGCTTGCAGCACAAAGTCCCCCTGAACATTGCCAAGTGCAGCCTCAAAGTACTGCCAGGTGGCCCTGAAAACCCCCCAGTACTGCAAGGGTAGCCCAGATATTCCCACACTGCAAGGTCTCAGCAGCATCACATACTCCACCCCTTGTATTGAACCTCTGGCCAGCATTGCTGAGAATTGACAGTGGGATCCTTTGGGTCTTCTGAGCACCCTCATGAACGATTACACTTATGAAAATGTGGCTAGATGCATGAAATAGAGCAAGGAGAGCCTTTTTAGCAAATTATGCTGGGAAAACTGGGCAACCATGCTAAAAATAAATAATTAAGAAGTAATTAGATCCCTACCTCATGCCATACATAAAGGTTCATTCAAATGGATGAAAAACCCATACCAAAGTGTACCTAAAAAACATATTGTGAAAACATAGGCAGGTATCTCCACAATATTGATGTCAGAAAATCTTTGATACAACCCCATTGAAAAAGAAAGCAAATGATGAAATAAATATATAGCACTCTAAAAACTAGACATCTCTGCATCTTGATAGAAATAAATCCTAAAACAAAAAATATTCCTAGTGATTGGGAGAGAGTAGTCACACATCAAATCAGACAAGGGAATAATATCAAACTATAAAGAACTCTTAAAATGCAAAGCAAAATATAACCCCATCACAAAAAGTGAAATAAGATGAAACAGACACTTCCTCAAAGATGATGTAAAGATGGCCAATGTGCATATGAAAAACTGTTCATCATAACTGATAATCATGGAAGTGCAAATCAAACTGGCAATGAGCTATCACTTCTTGCAGGAAAGCATGATCAATAATATAGACTATCAGCCAAGAAAGAGTAAGTGCTAATGGGAATGTGGTGAAAAGGGAATTCATTGACTGCTGGCTTGGGGAAGTGTTACCTGGTTCAACCCCATTGGGAAATGATGTGTTGATATCTCCAAAGTGAGTTAGAAGGCTTCATATGTCCTTTCCATTCTTCTCCCATGAATCTGCACCGACAAAACAAAAACATTAATCTGAAAGGTCATATGTACATCTAGCATCACCACAACATTATTTACAAAATCCAAGATATGGAAATAACCCACCAACATATGAGTGAATAAAGTAATTGTGTCACATTCACACAATGGACCACTACTCAACTATAGCGAAAGATAAAAATCTTACAAATTTTGCAACTTGGATGGAATTGAAGTGTGTCTTGCTAACTTGAGTCAGAAAAAAAGAGATACAATGGTTTTTTGTGCTCATATGTGTAGTATAAAGAAACAAATAATAGGATTAGAACAATTCCCAGAGGAAATGGACCCTTGAGATAAGGCCAATAGAAATGTGATCTTGAGATGTTAATGGTGAAGTTTGGATGGAAAAGGGTCTAGGGAGGAGCCCGGAGCGATAGTCCCATGGCGAGGGTATTTTCTTGCAAAGAGCTGACATGGGTTCGATCCCCAGCATCCCTAAGGTCCCCCAAGCACTGTCAGGAGTATTTCCTGATTGCAGAGCAAGGAGTAACCCCAAGTATCTCTGGGTATGATCTCAAAAAGCAAACAAAAAGGACATAGCGATAATATGGTGTTTGGAACTCAGGGATTACTCCTGATTCTGCATTCTGTTGGTGGACATGCTGTAGCATTGTTGAAAGTATAAAATGATAACAGTGGTATTATTGTAAACATAATTAACTAATAAATAAAGTGAAAAGAGGAATGTTCACATATCTGTAAAGGTGGAGGATGTTAGTTTTATTAAAATGTCCAAAGTTTGATAGCCAATAGCTTATCTCTATTTTGTAGGCTCATAGCTACTAAAACTTTATTCTTGAAAATTATTAAACAAAATCTATTTTACTGCACTGTAAGTATCAATTCATTTTTAACCACCCAATAGAAAATCTTCACAAGGATCTTTTCTGATAGACCAGAAAATGGCTTGTTTAGGAAAAATCAGCTTCACTAACAAATGTGTGTGAATTTGCCAACATATAGAGGCAAACTCAATTTTCTTGACTCTGTGCAAAAACAAGCAAGTTAGCCTCATATTGACCTTCCTACCAGACTGAGTTCTCCACACTGAGGTCCATTTACTGACAAGAAGCTATGATTTGTGTTACCAAAATCCATCAACTTCTAATTTGGATGAAGTTGAGATGAATTATACACAGGTCATTAGAAGCAGTGTGGTCAACAGAGAATGAGGAATCTCAACAAAATTCAACCACTGATGTGCTGAGTGCTTTGACTATGTTAATCATCATCCATCGACCTCAATTTAAGCAATTGAAAAAAAAGTAGAGATACATAGAGAGCTAATTATTAATGCATGCCTATCAATTATTTTAAATTTCTCTTAGTAAAAACATCAAATAATGGTAAAATATTCCTGTTTATGTAGAATAATCATTATTTTATTTTCTCTTGAACCAAAAAAATGCTCAATATTTACTTGCTTCCTTGAGTCGCATTTCTCAGCTATTTATGCAGTTTATTTTCAATCTAAATGATCACTTCTAATGATCTTATGGCCATCTCTTTTGTTGTTGTTGTTGTTGTTGCTTTATGCCCTTTGGTACTCAGGGATTACTACTGATTGTGTGCTCTGGGATCACTTCTGGTGTTGCTAGGGAATCATATATGGTGCCTGGGAACAACTGGTTGGCCGGATGCTTGACAGTGAGAAAGTTTCTTCCTTTTAGGAGCATAGGTAGGAATGGGGTTGGAGTAATTCCCTGATCCTAATATGGGAGTTCTATGTCAACCTTTTGTTTGTTTTGGGGTCACACCCAACAATGCTCAGGAATTATTCTTAGTTCCACATTCAGGAATTACTCTTATAGGATTTGGTGGACCATATGGGATGCCAGGTATAAAACCTGGACAGTATGCAAGGCAAGGGCCATACCTGCTGTACTATTGCTCCAGTAATAACCTACATTTAACATGTTAGTTAAATTCTAATGTTTCTCAACATGTGAAGTTTTATATTATTACAGAGAACTCTAAGCAGAGGCTAGGACAGAAACTTAAGTTTCCAATCTATTCCAGTAACAATTATAGACCTCATTCCGAAATGGATTGAGGCTCTTTATGTTCCTGGAGCAAGCAGATGCCCTTGGGCTCTACTAGCATGAGACAGGACATATGGAGATGTTACTGGGGCCCGCTCGAGCAAATCGATGATGAACGGGAAGACAGTGATACAGTGATTAAAGAATACAAAAACTTGTCTGGGCAGGGATGGTTGAGAATGCTGAAAACATTCCCCTTATCATGGATAAGAAAGCAGATGTCGCTATATGCAGTTACATGGAAGTGTGCCCTCGCAGGTCAGACAGCCCAGAAGGGAATTTATTCATCTGGTGCCCACCAGGCCAGAGCACACCCTTCCTAAAAGTTCCCTGCCATGTGTTCTTTACCTTTCAGCACTGCTTCTTGTGACCAAGCAGGCAAGATGATGGGGGAGGAAGGAGATCAGGGGAGTGGTTTAAATAAACCGAATAAACAGATATCAGCTGTTTCTCTTGAATATTGACTTTCAAGCAGCAAGTACTTGAAGTTCCATGATGAAATTGGGGAAAATGACACATGACACATACCAATGTCAAACTGCATGCCCAAAATGGTTAAGCCAAGACTTCAACTAGAAAGATAGTACAGAGTTCTTGAGATCTAAGTGAAGGGAGTAATGAGACTAAAAGGCACTATGATCAAGTCTAAACACTTGAAAGTAACAAAGCCAACGGCAGAGATAGAAGAGCCAGCAGGACATCTGCCCTGCATGCAGCAGATTTGGGTTCCATCCCCAGCATCCCATATGGTCCCAAGCCCCCAGAAGTAATTCCTGAGCAATGAGCTAGGAGTAAGTCCTAAGCACTGGCAGGGGGTGTTTTCAAAACAAACAAACACTAAAAAAGAATGAGACGTTGGCAGAGAGCTAGCGCAGGGGTTACGGTGCTGGTTTTGCAAGCTGCCAACCTAAGGTTGATCCTTCACACCACATATGGCCCCAAAGAACTGTTGGGAGTGACACCTGAGCCCTGACTACGGGGTGTAGTCCCCTCAATTGTTTGAAAGGAAAACAACTTCAAAGATACACTTTGTCCTTCTTACCTTTAAATCTATAATAATCAAAAGCTTCTGCCTATGTGCATTATCAGGCAAAATCAATGGATATTTATATGGTTCAACTGTCCTATAAAAAATACAGCTAAAACTGGCAACATTATGACTTCACTATGTGTGAAAGATAAGCATGTACCTGCGTTCTAAATTTGTCTTCCTCCGGGAGCCCTGAGGAAATGTTGTAAGGGAAGAAAGAAACCATTAGAATAGACATTACTGATGTGATTCCAGTAGCAAAGACTTTTAAAAACCAAACCATAAAGCAGGAAAACTTAGTCTGAACCACAGAAGAAAATTAGGACAAATGAAATTTTCATAAACCAAACTCCACTTGTCTTGGACATTTTTCAAATGGAAACCATTATAAGATATTAAATCTTAGGACATTTATTTAATGATGATATTTTACATTTTGAATTTATATTGTCTTTTCATAAACCTTGCAGCCATTCTCTTTAAACTTTTTCCTCCCCCATCCTCCTAGCTACATGATAACTGAAAAAAAAATCTGGCTAGCATAGGTAACAAGATATAGGTTTATTCTTGCCATAGTTCAGTACATGAAGACAGAAGATCAGGGAAGAGAAGGTCTAAAAATAATAGTGACATTATAGATCTTTTGACAATTTGGTCAAGAAGAACCATAAACTAACCACGGACGCTGCCACTCAAAATGAAAAAATATTGAAGTTGTCCAGTTCTGAGCACTCTCGTTCATTGGAAAACCCTTTGTAGTGCCAGCTGCCATTGTTTGGCACATGCGGTATTGTTCCTTCTCTTGCCAGGCTTGCCTGCCCCTCTCCTCCTTGTTCTTTTTATAACCAAACCAGTCCTCCCAACAGCTCTCTGCTTGGTCAAATGCAGTTCTTGAGACCTAACTTCAGCGAGAGGATAAAATGTAAAGACATGAGAATAATTATCATTCTATGTATATACATATATATACATATATATATTTAAGGATAACATAAAAGTTTTAAAGACCTTCCACAAATAACCATGGACTGCGTGTCACACTAAGCACAGCAATACGAATGGTGACTCTGTGTGTTACAAAATGTAGTGACTCTTCTGTCACAGGAGCAGAAAACGGAGGAGGACAATCAAGAGGAATTGTCTCTCTCCTCAGGCAGCTTTTCTTCTTCTACAAATGTGTAAATAACACTTTTATTTTCGAGTTGTACAGAGAATTTCTGTAGGATACAATTTCCATATCTCTCAGAACTTATTGTTTAAAGAGCTAAAGAGGGAGATTTTAAACATCTAATAGTCCTTATGGAAAAGGCCTTTCAAAGAGAAGGAAGGTATTTAGTTAACTTGTTTTGGCTTTAGGCTGAATTATTCTCAAGAGCAACAGAACCTTCTTTTGTTTTAATGTGCAAATGTACAAATTACATTTTCAAAAAGAACCTTTTAGCTCTGTGGATTGTCTTCACCTATACTATTATCTTGACTGACAATTAGAGCTCATCAAATTAAGTGGTTTCAGAGTGAAATGATTCTTTTCAGATCAGCTAGTCTTAAGAGGACAAGAAAATGACTTTTTATTAGGTTTACTTTGTCTTTTCTCCAGTCAAATTTACTATGGGTTCATTGTGTACAGGTGCTGTTTAAATCCAAAAAGGTCTATTTTAATGATAGTTTCCTAATACATTTCAGAAGGTAAAGCAGTCTGAAAATACATCTATTCTTTCTGTTTCCTCAAATACTACTGAGGGGGGAAAAGCCACATTTTTTTAAATCCCCCCTTACCACCCTCAGTATGATAAATAAGAAATCATTCCAAGCACACAGCAGTGGAGGGCTGCCTTTCCATCTCCATGGCAGAGCACTTGCCTTGCAAATGTAAGACCCTCACCTCCACCCCCCCACAGAAGAGATTGTCACACATTGGAAGCCATAAAACTTCCTAAGTCAACAATTGATTTTTCTCTCCTGTAAAAGGGAATAGAAGGAACTTTTTCATGCAGTGACTAGTGCAGGTGCCAGAGCTTCCAGGCCACAAGACAAGACTCACCTTCTCCACTGGCTCTCCTGAGTCCTCCCTGCCCCTACTCACCCTTGTGTGACTTCTTGAGCTGTCACCTGTAGGGAATCGCTTCCCTAGGAAATGAAAAACCCAAACATTACAATAAAAAAGTTTGAGTCTTCAACTTAATTACAAAATAAAAACAACAATAGAAATAATAATAATTAATAAAAGACCTGAATCTTATATGTGGATCCCCAAATTCAATCCTTGGTACCACGTGTCTTCACAAACACTGTCAAGTATAACAAGCCCAAACTTGAAGCTTAAGTGACATCATGTTAACTGTACTGGACCACTGAAACCTCAGGTCCACATAGCCAGGTGAAGTACTAATAGGAGTGGCCCCTAGAATTCCAAGCACTTCTGGGGAGACCCACCAAAAAAAAAACTGAAGAGCTTCTGCACCTCGAAAGAAACAGTGACCAAGATAGAAAGACAGTCCACAGAATGGGAAAGAATATTCACCCAATACCCATCTGATAAGGGGTTAATATCCAGGATATATCAGGCACTGGTAGAGCCATTTAAGAAAAAAACAGCCAACCCCATTAGAAAATGGGGAGAAGAGATGAACAGAAACTTTGACAAGGAAGAAATTCGAATGGCCAAAAGGCATATGAAAAAATGCTCATCATCACTAATCATCAGAGAGATGCAAATCAAGACAACAATGAGATATCCCCTCACACCACAGAGACTGGCCCATATCCAAAAGGGTAAAAGCAACAAGTGCTGGCGTGGATGCGGGAAAAGGGGACTCTCATACATTGTTGGTGGGAATGTCGACTTGTACAACCTTTCTGGAAAACAATATGGACATTCCTCCAAAGACTAGAAAATTGAGCTCCCCTTGACCCAGCCATACCACTCCTGGGAATATACCCTGGGGAGCCAAAAACACGCAGCAGAAACACAATCCGCACTTTTATTTTCATAGCAGCACTATTCACAATAGCTAGAACCTGGAAACAACCAGTATGCCTGAGAACTGATGACTGGATAAAGAAACGGTGGTACATCTACACAATGGAATACTATGCAGCTGTCAGGAAAAATGAAGTTATGAAATTTGCCTATAAATGGATGGAAATGGAAAGAATCATGTTGAGTGAAATTAGTCAGAAGGAAAAGAGAGACATAGAATGACTGCATTTATTTGTATAACATAAATATACCAGGTGATCTTACCAAAAGTGGTAAGCGACTTACCACAAGCACGTGGGAGTTGGAGGTTATGTAAGATAGAGAAGGGAACATGTGTGAATAAATGTCAAAAGGTCTGATACCAACATAGAACTTAGCATTAAATACAGACAAAAAAATGCAAATGATGGCTTCTAAGTGTATGTAGTGCAACCCACAATGTGTAGGAGAAGGAAGAGAGAGAGAGGGAGAGAGAGAGAGGAGATAAAGAACCTGCCATTTAGGCAGGACGTGGGAGGGGGAGGGAATTGGGGACATGGGTGGTGGGTGATGGGCACTGGTGGAGGGAGGGGTGCTGGAACACTGTGTGACCAATACCTCCAAACGTGAACAATGTTGTAATTGTATATCTCACGGTGGTATTATAAAATGTTTTAAAAAAAAACTAGGGGCTGGAGCAATAGTACAGCTGAGAGGGTCTTTGCCTTGCACGCAGCTGACGGGTTCAATCCCCAGCCTCCCATATGGTCCCCGGAGCACTGCCAGGAGTAATTCCTGAGTGCAGGGCCAGTAGTAACCCCTGAGCATCACTGGGTGTGACCCAAAAGAAAAAATAATGGAATAAAAAATAAAGAAATTAGAAACATATTGACAAGGGTGTAGAGACTCATCCAGCACTAGTAGGAACCCAAGTTAGTGCATTATATATGGAAAAGAAAAGACACATGGAACTCCTTTAAAATTAAAATAGAAGTCCAGGGGGCCAGAAGGATAGTCCAGCGGGTAGGGGCGTTTGCCTTGCATGCAGCTGGCCTGTGCCAGCCCGGTTTCGATCCCTGGCATCCCAGAAAAAATAAAAATAGAAATCCAGTACCTATGAGCTGTCTAAGCCAGAGACCCAACAATAGTACAATGGGGAAGGTGCTTGCCCTGCATGTGGCTTACTTGGGTTTGACCCCCAACATCTCATATAGTCCCCCGAACATCACCAGGAGCAATTCCTGAGTGCAGAACCAGGAGTGACCCCTGAGCATCACCAGATACAACCCCAAAAAATAAACAAATAAATAATATTTTTTTAAAAAAACACTATAGTCAACAGTACTATAAGCATGGAACCCACACTACAATAATTTAGCCTAAAAATGTGTCTGACAAGGAATCATATAGGGACCCTGGGGATACTGGTGGAAGAATGCTCGACCCCAGTGGTGGGGTTGGTGTTGGAACATTGCCTAAAACTCTGCTCCCAACAATATTGGGAGCCTAAATATATGTTTTTGAAGAGGAATCAAAGAAATACCCTTTTGTGCTGGAACACTGTATGACCAAAACCCAAATATGAACTTTTTAATTGTATATCTTTGTAATTGTAAAAAATAAAATAAAAAATAAACTTAAAAAAAAACAACATGGAGAGGTTCCCACCCTTCAAAAAAAAAATACCCTTTTATTCATAGGACCTGTTCCTAGGTACTTATCCAAAGAATGTTAAAAGACTGATTTGAAAAGATGTATGAGACCCCCCAGACCACCACCCACAGGACCCCCACCCTGCTTTGCTCAGGACAGTCTCAATCACAACAGCCAAGATATGGAGTTTACCTGAATGACCTTCAACAAATGGCAGGGGAATAAAAAGCATCTCAGAGCAACTCCCCAGCAGGAGGGCACTTGCCTTGCATGATGTCGGTTTGATCCATGGATATGGTCCCAGGATTTGATGTTGTTTTTTTTTGTTTTTTTTGTTTGTTTTTTGTTTTTTTTTGCTTTTTGGGTCACACCTGGCAATGCTCAGGGGTTTCTCCTGGCTCTGCACTCAGGAATTACTCCTGGCGGTGCTCGGGGGACCATATGGGATGCCGGGGATCGAACCCGGGCCAGCATGGGCTGGCCGCGTGCAAGGCAAATGCCCCACCCGCTGGGCTATTGCTCCGGCCCAGTATCTGATGTTGTTTTGATCCCGGATTTGATCCCTGGGTCACCCCATGCCTGGTGATCTCTGACTGTAGAGACAGGAGTAAGGCATGAGCACAACCAAACGTGGCCCAAAAATAAACAAAGACTGAAAATTGGTTTTTAACAATGTGGATATCATCTGAGGCGATTATCCTAGGCAGAATACGTCCAGAAATTAAATGGCAAATCACAGATGATTTCACTCAAATGTGGGATATACATAGGCCAATCAAATGAAATAACAAAATACAATAAAAATAACTCAGGGAAATATTTTTACTTTTCTTCAAAGATTGGAAAAATAACGCATCTACCCATAATTTGCTTCCCTAAAAGAGGCAGATTTTGAGTCTTTTAGTTTCTTGGTTCACTAAAATGTAAAACATATTATCTTTATTTTTATTTGCTAAAGCATCCATTGTTGTACCAAAGAGATAGTGCAGGGATTAAGACACTTACCTTGCATGCAGCTAACGCAAGTTTGATCCCCTGCACCATAAATGTTTCCCTGAACACCACCAGGAGTGACCCCTCCGCACAGAGTCAGGGAGTAAACCTGAGCATTGCTGGGTTTGGAAAAAAACACCCCCCCATTGTTGCTACTTTTATTGTTTTATTGTTGTGGAAATGGAATCTTTACCCAAAATTCCAGGTATTCTTTTCAAACACCAAAAGAGAAAGGAGGTTTAGTAAACGTATTCTCTAATTGCCATACATTATTTCAACATCTAACAAAAGGGTCAGTCTGTAGGTATGGAAAAGAATGAAGAGAATGAGCATGCTCTCAAATTAAATAAATCCAGAGGAAAAAAAATCCACGAGAAGCACATTAAGGAGGAAGAACCGAGAGACAAAGTGGTGTTACTTTCAGCAAGCAACCTAGACCAAACTTTCTTAAGGATACAGAAAATATGACAGATGCTCCTGAAAGTCCAGGTCTCCTTCTTTGGAGTCAAAGAACTAGAAGACGGTCCTGTGCCTTCTTTGTGATCAAATGCGGCCAAGTGACTGAGTTCCCATCAAGGGAATGCAAGCAGACCGATACGTGGCTAGGAGGCCCATCTGCTCAAGCCTCCCTTTTCCAATCTTCTCTCCTCTTGGGGCCTGCTAGAAAGAACACCCTCCAGTGTTCTTTTGCCCACCAGTGTTCTTTGCTTCCAGCCTTGCCCATTGACACAACTTGGTGTCAATTGCCTGAATTGCCTCTCTTATGCCAAGGTTACCAACAGCTTCCTGAACCACTAGGCAGCTGCTTTACTTGTGTTCTTCAAAGGAACAGGAGATCCAGGCAAGTTTCCACGATGTGGGACCCTCATAGTCCACTCATGCCCCCACAGTGCTCTGGAAGCCTCACACTGACCCCTTTGCATGGTGTGGAGCACCAAGTTCCTGAGCAGGCAACTCAGGGCAGACCACAGAGCTATGATGGCTAGAGAGTTCAGTCCTGCAGCTTACGTGAATTACAAAGAAGACAAGGAAAATAGATGAACTAACTTATTTTCCAGAGATGTCTTCAAGGTATGTTTTCCTGCAAACCCTCGAAGAAGTATCATACAACCAGCTCGCAGAGTTCTCCCTATTCAACTGAGTCTTACTGGAAGATTTTAGTCAGTGTTGATTTACACCTAAGTCATCACATCCCTTGTCTGTCCTGTTGAAGATGTTGGAACTTCAACCACTTGTCTGATGACCACATTTGTTCACGCACGATCATCATATGAAACAACACCAATCTTATGTGTGAGTTGAGGTCTTTCCCTATTTCTGAAGTTTAATGACTACAACAAATACTGCTACCCTAAATGATACCATATCTAATAAGAATTTTAACCTGTTTTCTTGCGTGGTAAAGACAAAGGCTATAGGACCTCATAGTCAGAAGTCATATGTCAGCTTCACATTTGCTTATTCTATGACCTTGAAACGGAGCTTAATGTGTGTGAAGGCAGGTTCCTTATTTGCAACAATGAAAGTTAAGAATTGCCTTTATTTTGAAGGATTCTTATAAATAGTAAAAGTATCAGTATGCAAAGCTCTTAACAATAGAATCAGGCACTATTTATAGACTACAACAACTATGATCATTTTTATTGGGAGTTTTGTTCCAGTTGCATTTTTTGTCAATCTTTGAAATTTCCATAACTTGCATCCCCAAGAAATTCATGATTCTCCTGCCTTTGGTTCTGTTTCATTTGTCCTCCCCAGAGTGTTCCCTTCTAAAGAGGATAAACACAGTCATCTGTGGAGTCAACCCCATTGGATTACAATAGAGCAATCTGAATGTAAATAGTTGTGAAACTTTTTAAGTACACACTGTGAGGTTCCTTACTTTAACTTATCACATTTAACAGCAATTTGACTCTTATAATTATCTAAATTTTCACTTTTTCCTTCTTTTATTTATTGAGTTAGTCTTGGCTTACAAGATTAAATGTTTACATGCTTAAGGGTACAATGTTGCTACATCTTGTCCACTACCAAATTGCCAATATCCCTCTGTCATAGATCACTGGACTCAGTTTATCCTCTAGGCTCACTCCACACTTTTGGCAAGTCAGTCTAGTTGTTTTCATTGGACATTGCATCTGCCCTTTCTTTGTTTTTTTTCCTGTTTTTTATGTCCCCTTCCCTTTCCTTTCCTTAGTCATTTTTGCAGTGGCTCACACTAGGTTGCAGAACTTGTATGCACTTGGCGGTGGGGCTCTGGAAACTGCCTATGTTGTGGCAAGAGAGATCCCTCATGGCCACACACTATGTGCTAGGGGAGAGGATGTGAGGTGGAGCCAATCACTGAATGCAGAAGCTCACTCCTTCTAGCATGTCCTCTACCAAGGACATATATCCTTGACCTAAAGGATATATCCTTGGTCTCCCTCATGGTTTTTAATGTTCTTTTTCTCTGTGTTTATGCTTTTAGACTCCTATCTTCTCATAGGGGCTATTCTGATAGAAACACACCAACCTATTTAAGATTTAGGGATGTTTTCATTGTAGAAGCAAGGGTATTATAATATTATGTCTAAGATACTGTTTTTCATGAGTTTGCTCTTACTCTTTGTTTGAAGGGTCACTCTGCTAACAGTACAATGGTGAGAATATATTTACTTACCGTGCAGATTGCTTAGAGTAGGAAGAATGTGATGGCAACTCCAGAACAATTGCTTTAAAAACATGACCTTGTGAGAGGGAAAATGACTTTAGTAAAACGAGCAAGGACACAGAAAAATGATGTTACAAAAATGGTGCTCCCCAAAAGAGGTGGCTGAACTTTACCAAAAGAGTCCAACAAAATGTCTCCTAGTTGTCCTCCATGCCTCTGCCCAAGGCCTTCTTATACCATACAACTGGGTTTTTTTCTTCCTTCATTTATTCCTTCTTTCCTTCCAATGCTCCCTCCTTTTCATTATTTCTTCCTTCTTTCCTTCTTTCTTCTTTTTATTGAAGTAACGTTGCATTATAGCATTGTATAAGTTTGTGGTGTGCATCATTAAAACTCAGGAAATGTAGTTACTACAGAGAGAGTTCCATGGACTAGTATAACTGCAAGAAGATCTGAGTTTAATCCACAGCACTGTGTGATTTGCCATGGGAACAGCTTCTGAATACTGAGTCAGAATAGCCTCCTGAGACTTGCTACTGTGGTATCCACAAAAAAATAAACAAATTTTATACCACTTTTAGTGATGACCTTAATTCATTAAGTGGTGGCCTTAATTATGTATATATGTATATATATTCAGTATATATAATTCATTTAGTGTTGACCTAAATTATATACATATATAATAAATACATAAAGAAATTCATTGTATATTGTTGCAGGACTCCTAAGGGCCGCTGCATCTGCTCTGGATTGCCTCCCCCCCCAAATCACTAGATAAGAGGGTAGTCTAAATGTGGCAGTTTATCCGACCATGTATGCTGTACTAGCTGGTATAAATATTCTCCCATGCTATCACAATCATCGTGGGACTAGCTAGATCTCACCAGCATATTAGCCTGGCCACGTAGGGACACCTAAGTAATTAGACCAGAGAGAAATGCTGTTTGCTTCCAAACAAACAAGCATGGCTCCCTGATAAAATATAAAACTACAATGAAGTAGAGGAGACTTGTGAAGGCTTGGAGAAATATTTAACTGGCATTGGTGTTGATCTTTGGTACAGTGACATGCCATCTCAGAAACCCCCTTCTCTACATTTCAAAGGCATTCCCGGCTCAAAACATTAGCACAGTAAAGGCCCTAGGTGAGATGCAGGGAGGGATTTCCTGAGGGCATTGGACCCTCCCTGCTTTCCATAACAATGGGAGGAAGGTCTGAGTTGCGGGGGTATAAACTGGCCGGTTCCCGCTCTCCCGGGCTTCTTCCCGGTGGGATCTCGCCTTGTGAGCGTTTATTCCCCTTGGAAGTTTTACACGTGGTGGTCGCCATCTTGGCCTACACGTGGCTGGGGTTCTAGCCTGGAATCCTAAGCATCGGGTTTTTCCTTTTGCTGATTTGTATGCCTGAACCTGTGATAAGTAAAGCCTTTTAAAACCGCATCGGATTCCTGAGTGTTCATCCATTCCTCGCCGGCTTCGGAGGTAGAAGGGAACTTCGCTTCCCGGCACTGTCGAGGACCCCGGCGAGCGCCCGACAGTATATGTGTATATATAATGAATTATATATAAATTCATTCTATGTGTATATATGTGTATATATACACATAGAATGATATATATGATTCATCATATATATATATATACATATATACACATATATGTACACTCATATATAATGAATTTTAGTGTTGAATTTAGGTCAACACTAAAAGCCTAATACTACCCTTCAGCATACTATTTTCTCCTATAAAGATTCTTTTTTTTTCCTTTTTTGGGTCACACCCGGCAATGCTCAGGGTTTATCCTGACTCTTCACTCAGGAATTACTTCTGGCGGTGCTCGGGGGACCATACAGGATGCCGGGGATTGAACCCAGGCCAGCATGGGCTGGCCGCGTGCAAGGCAAATGCCCTACCCGCTGGGCTATCCCTCCGGCCCTCCTATAAATATTCTGCTTTAGTTTTGAGTTTGGAGTCAGCATCTCCACTAATCAAGTCATTTTTGGAAAAATGATTTAAGTTTTTTGAGTTTTATGCTTTTACCCTTAGCACTTATTTCCAGTAGTTTTTGGGAAGACCAAATATGGTAATATAGAGTAAACTATCTAAATAGATAATCTATCACATAATAAACATACAATCATATAACTTAGTTCATCTTCATCTCTCTACATAATTTAAACTCTGATTCATTGTTGAACATCTCAACAAAAATTATATCTTACCACAGGTAAGAAAAATGAAACTATACTCCACATTTGTGTGTGATGCGATGAGATGCCTGTTATATGAGGTTGCAAATTTTTGCTTTGCTAAATCCACTACTTTTATTAGGAAATCAAAATCTTTATTAATGAATTTTCCTTCTTTCCAGGTCCTGGAGGGACATATAGAATCTGGCAGGGGATACTGTACATTCCTTTAAATCATTGCAAATTTCTATATCTTTCACAGAAAACAGAATACAATAGAAAGTTGTTGTATTACGAAATGCATTCTTCACTGACAAAAAAAATGAAGATTAAATGAAACAAAGTTGTAGACAGGTAAGTCAAATAATATGAAATAGACTAATATTCTAAGCAATTCCTAACCAACCTGAAGCCTCCATTTTACTACTTTTAACAACTTTTTGTGCCCTATAGACTCAAGAATTAGCTTTGATAGGTTCCAACCAAATTGTTTAAAAAATAAACAAAATATTCACGGTGGTATAATAAAAAATTTTTTAAAAAAAAATTTTTAAAAAATTAAAAATAAACAAAATGTCACTACTAGTTAAAAACAAAGGAGTTAAGTAAATAACAAGGAAGCAAATCATTTGTGCTTTGTGTTTTTATTCCCCATTTCTATATCGAATTGCGGTTGGTTCTCAGATATGTGCCAATATTCTTTCTATCTCTCTATAAGATGTGATTACATAGTCATGTTATTGAAAGTAGACTTCAAAGACTTTAGAGAGCTTGTCTCCCAACAGGTCAAAACTTTTTGAATCAATTAATAACTAATTCACTGATAATTTTAATACCCACCCTCTGGACTATCTAACAATTCAAATAATAATAGATAAACAAAACGTAGGTCATGCTTTCTAAAGTCCACATACTGCATCCACTTCATAAAGTTAATATCAGCACACATTTATTTTGTTCTTACCACAGTTCTGCAAGTCAAGAACAGTGCTCATGGAGTTACGTTTGCAAAATCAAGTTCCCAAATTGTTCCATGAATAAAAATCTATTAACTCATCACAGAATGCTTTCATAATCCTGGAATTAGAAATTACAGATGTTCAGACTTTCAGAAAAAAAAAGTCGAAAAAGCAAGAGGCTCTGGCTCTGTTACACAAAATAATCAAGGCACAAGATCCATGCAGGAAAGACACAACTCATTTTCCTTTACAATTCCATTAAGTTCACTTGTAAGAAATTAATATCACTAATTAGATGCTTATAATTCTGAACTTGTTGAAACTTTAGTCAGATTGAAAATTCTTCTTTTTATTTTTTGCTTTTTTATCACTCCTGTCAATGCTCAGGGGGTTACTCCCTGGCTCTTCGTTAAGGAATTACTCCTGGCGGTGCTCAAGGGAACATATGGGATGCTGGGGATGGAACCCAGGGCATCCACTGCAAGGCAAATGTCCTCCCCACTGTGCTATCACCCAGCCCCTAGCTTGAAAATTCTTTGATCTAGGAGCTGCAATTTACTGTTTCAAAGTCAATCACTATTCAAAAGTCCACTCATTCTTATGCTGAAACCATATAAGCCAAAGCCTTTTAACATCCTTTTTTTGCAGTTTTCAATAATCTAATGAATATTGAATAGAAAAGATTTTTTTAACTGAGAGCATTTCCTGTTGCTATAAAAATACAATTTTGGGTCACAGCCGGTGATGCTCAGGGGGTTTCTCCTGGCTCTGCACTCAGGAATTACTCCTGGCAGTGCTCGGGGACCATATGGGATGCCTGGGATCGAACCCGGCCGGCATGGGCCAGCCGCATGCAAGGCAAATGCCCTACCCACTGGACTATTGCTCTGCCTCCCCCAAAAAGAAAATGCAATTTTGTTTTTAACTATGCTGGGTAAAACTTGACCACCTATGATAAAAGGGAAGAAAAAGACAGAATATCTATGTGGTAGGTGGACTTAGGTTGCCAAGGTTGTTTCTTTATAGTTTGGGGTCACAGCTGGCAATACTCAGGGGTCACTCCTGGTTCTACACTCATGAAACACTGCTTGCACTATTAGGGGACCATATGGGAAGCTGGGGATACAACCTGCATTGGGTGTATGCAAGGCAAACACTTTGCATGCTGTACTATATCTCCAGCCCCAAGGCTGCTGTAGTTTTTTTTTTTTAATTTTTATTATAACACTTCTCCTGGTTACTTGCATTACTATGGCAGAAAATCTGTGTTTATAAACCTTTCACATGAGTGAAAGTTAAGATTGTTCAATTAGTACAGTAAGTGGCTGACCTGAGTGTGATCCATGGCACATTTCCCCAAGCACAGCCAGGAGTGACACCCTGAGCAGAGAGCCAGCAGTAACCTCAGCATAGCTTGGTGTGATCCAAAAAACACATCACTATCACTATCACTATCACTATCACTATCTTCCCGTTCATCATCTATTTGCTAGAGCAGGCACCAGTAATATCTCCATATGTCCTGTCTCTGGGGAGATCGGCCTGTCTCTGGGGAGATCGGCCTGTCTCTGGGGATCCCTGCTCTGGGGAGACCGGCCTGAGGCCCAGCTGGGGGAGCCAGGCAGATTTTAAACCACCACATGCCCTGCCAAACATAGCCTACCCTGGGTCGGCCCACCATCCAGAGGAGAAAGTACAGTCTCAGAACTCCAGTCCCCGGTCCCCAGATGGATTTGCTCTGTCGTTTAAGAATAAATAAAGGTATGCTGAACCAGAGACTCTAAAGACATGGGGCAGAGCTGCTACTTGCTCTCCCTGTGCCGAACCTCTCATGAGGCGCATGGGAGGCATGGCGAGTTCTAGCCCTGGCCTGCCACCCCAGCAGAGCCTCACAACAAGCCAGACGCACCACCCCCACTCCATGGGGACCGCCATTTTCCACATCCGGACTTCCCTCTCATCACAACTACACCCAGCAGACCAGACTATCACAGCCCAGATCATCGACTCCCACCCTGCAGCAGTTTTTTTCAATCCGGCCGCGCGGTTCATCAATAAATGCTTTATTTAGAGGTGACTACAAGAGTATGCCACCCCCATGGTAAGCCTGGCAAGCTGCTCGTGTTGTAGTTGATATGCCAAATACCAGTAACATTTATATTAGGTAATTCCCATGACCTAATATAATAGTTTGAAGCTCTTTATGTTCCTGGAGCAAGATGCCTTTGGGTTCTACTAGCATGATACAGGACATATGGAGATATTACTGGTGCCCGCTCTAGCAAATAGATGATGAACGGGAAGATCGTGATCGTGATCGTGATGTCCTGTCTCATGCTACTAGAACCCAAAGGCATCCGCTTGCTCCAGGAACATAAAGAGCCTCAAACCCATTATATTAGGTCATAGGAATGACCTAATATAAATGTTAATGGTATTTGTCATATCAAATACGACACGAGCAGCTTGCCAGGCTTGGCATGCGGGTGCCATACTCTTGTAGTCACCTCTAAATAAAGCATTTATTGGTGAACCGCACAGCCGCTAGTGGCCACGCAAGCCAGGCTGTGATAGTCTGGTCTGCTGGGTGGAGTTGTGATGAGAAAGAAGTCCAGATGTGGAAAACACATAAGCAATTATTTTCCTACTGTATGTTTTTTTTAACCGCACGGAAGAGCCTGGCAAGCCTCCCATGTCGTATTTGATATGTCAAATACCAGTAACAATTATAGACCTCATTCCTATGACCTGATGGAATGAGTTTGAGGCTCTTTATGTTCCTGGAGCAAGTAGATGGCCTTGGGCTCTACTAGCATGAGACAGGACACATAAAGATGTTACTGGTGCCCGCTCGAGCAAATCGATGATGAACGGGAAGACAGTGATACAGTGATACCACGTGAGATATACAATTATAAGGATGTTCATAATTGGGTCTCTACAATACAGTGTTCCAGAACCCATCCCTCCACCAGTGCCAAATACCCCACTACCCAAACCCTGCCTGCCCCTATTGCAGTTGCATTTTACTTCTCTGTCTATCTCTTTGTCTATGTCCCTGTATTTCTCTCTCTCTTTTCTGTTACACTTTTTAGCTTGTACTACAGATACTAACGATGTATGATGTCTCTATCTGAATATTTAATCGTGAGTTCTAATGTGACATCATAATTCCTCATTCCCCATAACCTCTCCAGTTTGTTGCAAATAGAAAGATCATTGAAGTGTATGAATGAGAAAGATCCTGGGAAGGACCTGGTGCTAAATACGTTAGAGTCTAAGATTAATGTGTGGCCACAGAGCAGTCACAAGCCTGCACAGCTGTGGATCTGGAGTGTCTGTCTTCCCGCAGTTGGCTGTGATGGCTGGAGCTCAGGGCCACACCCACCAACCGAGTCTGGGGAATGGGTGGATGTTGCAGAACTCCTAAGAGCCTCTGCGTCTGCCCTGGATTGCCTCCTGCAGGTCACTTCGTAGATAGTGGGGTAGTTTAAATGTGGCAGTTTATCTGACCATGTATTCTGTACTGGCTGGTATAAATATTCTCTCATGCTACCACAATCATCATGGGACTAGCTAGATCTTACCAAGATAGTTGCCTGGCCACGTTAGATCTCTAAGTAATTAGACCAGAGAGAAATGCTGTTTGCCTCCAAGCAAGCAAGCATAGCTCCCTGATAATTCAAAGCAACTAAAATACAAAACTACCCTGAAGTAGACCGAGACTCTTGTAAAGACTTGGAGAAATATTTAACTGGCATTAGTATAGTCTTTGGTACAGAGGCATGCCATCTCAGAAACCCTCTTCTCTACCCTATAAAGGCATTTCCAGGCATATCCTGGCTCTTGACATTAGCATCTGAAAGGGCCTAGGTGAGGTGCTGGGAGAAATTACCTGCCTGCTTCCCAAAAAGTGGGGAGGTCTGAGTTGCAGGAGGATAAAACCAGCCTGCTTCCTCTCTGCCTCTCTCTCTTTTTAAGCTCTCTCTTTCAGGGCTCGCACTCTTCTTGAGAGTCTTGTCTTCGTCTCCTCTTTACAGGGCCTTAACACGTGGTGACCGCCATCTTGGACTACACGTGGCTGGGGTTCTAGCCGGAAATCCTAAGCAGAAGGTTTTTCCTATTGCTGATTTGGTTATGCTTGAACCTGTGATAAGTAAAGCATTTTAAAACTTCATCAGATTCCTGAGTTTTCATCCATTCCCCGTCGTCTTCGGAGGTAGAAGGAAACTCACTTCCTGGTACTATTGGGGACCCCAGTGGCATCCCCGACAGGTGGAGGCACCCAAATCCCTGCTCCAAGTCCGGCAGGCATGGCCACCTGCATACTGAGCAAGCCTAGGAGCTCTGTAGGACATGGCCAGAGGCTGGCAGAGCAAACTCCATAAGGCCGCTCACCATGAGGCCGAGCTAGCTATTGTGGTTTTAAAGACAGAATTTTCTCTCTAAAGTCAGATATACAATATATATTTTGATCACTAATTCTTTAAATTGTTTTTTATGTGAATGTTTTATATGTGTGTGTATTTCATGGAAGAACCTTAGTCATAATTTTACATGTTTATTTAGCAATCCTGTAGTTTTAAAGATGACTTTAAGTGTTAATTAAAAAAAAACTGAACTTCGAGGAATATTAAAGTAAGGTTTATTTCAATGTACCAAATTCATTCCAAAATTTCTACAGTTTTCTTTCAGAAAATACTCATAAGTATGTACACTCCTTATCTTTAAATTTTTAGTATTTGTCCCATCAAGTTTCTGAAATATACTCATAATTTGAATGTAAGTAACACCTCAAAAAAGAAGCCATTACTAAATTAACCTAGTTTGCTCTAACCACATTTTAAAAAGAAGTATGAATTTAATATCATATTATTTTTCCCTTTCCACTTGAAACATTAGAAATAGAATTAGATTTTAGTGTTGCTGCAAGACTCTAAACACATAATGAGAACTGTTGAAATAAAAAATATAAATGTCTAGAAAATATAGAGGAATAGACCAATCCAGGGAAATTTCCCTAAACTATAACAAGAACTTAAATACTTATCACTGGAGGACTTCTGAGAAATACAGTGCCCACATTTCTGAAGGTAACCCCTAAAGGAATGGATGTTGGCAGGATTACAAGAGATCTGGAGATTCTGCTGCTGTCTAAGCACAGTGGTGGGTGTGGGGCTGGGACTGCACAGATTCCAAACTGTAGGGGGTGGTCCAGTCTTCAGGGTACTTATTCTCAAGGATCCCCAGGATTTCCAGGATGAATATTCTGGAATATTCAGTGACAAGATCAAAGATCTTTATTAACTGAACTATTTGGAAACTCGAAATGGCCATGATGGATGAATCTGCCATCCCTCCCGGGCACCTCATGAGCGGCTGGGCACAGGGAGAGCCAGTAGCAGCTCTGCCCCATGTCTGTCTCATGTTTGAGACTCACAAACATGGGGCAGAGCTGCTACTGGCTCTCACTGTGCCCAGCCACTCACGAGGCGCCCGGGAGGGACGGCTGGTTCTAGCCATGGCCCGCCACCCCAGCAGAGCCTTGCAACAAGCCAGAGGACCCCCACTCCATGAGGGCCTCCATTTTCACATCTGGAATTCCCTCTCATCAGAGCTCCACCCAGCAGACCAGCCTATCACAGCCTGGCTCGCGTGTTCATCAATAAATGCTGGATTTAGAGATGACTACAAGAGTATGCCACCCTCACGGCAGAGCCTGGCAAGCTACCCGTCTCGTATTTGATATGCCAAATACCAGTAACAATTTTAGACCTCATTCCCATGACCTGATGGAATGGTTTGAGGCTCTTTATGTTCCTGGAGTAAGCAGATGCCCTGGTCTCTACTAGCATGAGACAGGACATAAGGAGATGGAGATAACATATGGAGATGTTACTGGTGCCCCCTCGAGCCAATAGATGATGAACGGGAATACAGTGATACAGTGATTGGAAACTCAATACTGCCATTAAGCAAGAAAAGTTAAGAAAAGTCACTTAGATTGGAATAAGAAGTTAAGCTTATTACTATTTGCAATAGTAGGAGGGGGAGGGGTGAAGATCAATCAGCCTAGAGGTGACATTGGACAGAGGTGAAGGGTCTTGTGCATTTTGGTGACTATGAGGTGTGATAATCATATACATCAAAAACATAAATGTTAGAGATCCACGGCTGCACAGCTCAGCCTCATGGTGAGCGGCCCATGGAGTTCCCAGGGGAAAGGCAAAAGGCTCGGCCAGTGCCTGGTCATGTCCTACATGGCTCCTAGGGCCTGCTCGCCATGCAGGCGGCCACACCTGCTGGACTCAGAGCAAGGATTGGGGGGCCTCCACCAAGTCCCCAGCCTCCAGGCTCAGTGAGTGTGGTCCTGAGCTCCAGCCACTACAGCCAACCGCCGCAAGACAGAGACTCCAGATCCACGACTGCGCAGGGCGCCGGTGGCTCTGCCGCCACAGTTTCATTTTAGACACAATGTATTTTAGCACCAGTCCTTTCAGGATCTTTCTCATTTGTACACTTCAACAATCATTCTATTTGCATCAGACTGGAGAGGTTGATATAGCATGCAGAGCCTCCAACACAGATGGGGAGCTGGAACTAGGCTCTCCCCTGGCTTAGCTGACCATTGAGCCCCCAGGAGAACAGATGAGTTTTGGGTGTTGGCCCATCACCTCTAGGGGGTCCCAGATGCAGCCAGAAGAGACTCGCCCACCACATTAGCCACCATTTTCTCTGTCCAGGCGCTGCAGCACATGAGAGCCCACCTCGGAGAGGCGCTGACCTCAAGACCATATTAACAGAGCAAAACAAGTTCGAGCCCAGGTAGGCAGCTCCCAGAGGTGGGAATCACCGGGAATTCATCAGATGGAGCTGGTGTTGGCCCTTCCCCTCTCTATTTTGTCTAAGCCCAGTAGCCCCCCCATGAGCTGCCCTGTGGCGACCAGCCATAGCATGCAGTGCCTCAAGCGCAGCTGGGGAACTGGAACTCCCCTCTCCCCTAGCTCAGATGACCATGGGGCCCCCAGGAGGACAGATGGGTTTTTGGAAGTGGGCCCATCACTTCTGGGGAGTCCCGGAAGCAGCCGGATGAGACTCGCCCACCACATTAGCCACCATTTTTTTCTGTCCGGACGCTGAAGCACATCAGAGTTCGCCCGGGAGCAACACTGACCTCAAGACCAGATTAACAGAGCAAGAAGAGTTCGAGCCCAGGTGGGCAGCTCCCAGAGGTGTGAATCACCGGGAATTCACCAGATGGAGCTGGGGTCGGCCCTTCCCCTCTCCATTTTGTCTGAGTCCTGTGGTCCCGCCCAGGAGCTGCCCTGGGGCAACTAGCCATAACATGCAGAGCCTCAGATGCAGCGGGGGAACTGGAACTCAGCTCTCCCCTTGCTCAGCTGACCATGGGGCCCCCAGGAGGACAGATGGGTTTTGGGAGTGGGCCCATCACCTCTGGGGGGGTCTCAGAAGCAACCGGATGAGACTCGCCCACCACATTAGCAGCCATTTTCGCTGTCCGGACACTGCAGCACATCAGAGTGCGCCCAGGAGTGATGCTGACCTCAAGACAAGATTAACAGAGCAAGAGGAGTTCGAGCCCAGGTGGGCAGCTCCCAGAGGTGGGAATCACCAGGAATTCACCAGATGGATCTGGGGTCGGCCCTTCCCTCTCCATTTTGTCTGAGTCCTGTGGTCCCGCCCAGGAGCTGTCCTGGGGCAACCAGCCATAGCATGCAGAGCCTCAGATGCAGCGGGGGTAGCTAGAACTTCGGCTCTCCCATGCTCAGCTGACCATGGGGCCCCTAGGAGGACAGATGGGTTTTGGGTGTTGACTCATCACCTCTGGGGGTCCCGGAAGCACCCAGATGAGACTCACCCACCACATTAGTGGCCATTTTCGCTGTCCAGATGCTGCAGCACATTTGAGCCCGCCTGGGAGGGACGCTGACTCAAGACTAGATTAACAGAGCAAAACGAGTGCAAGCCCTGGTAGGCATCTACCAGAAGCAGGGAAACACTGGGAATTCATCAGATGGAGCTGGGGTCCACCCTTCCCCTCTCCATTTTGTCTGAGCCCTATAGCCCCACCCAGGAGCTGCCCTGGGGTGATCAGCCATAGCATGCAGAGCCTCAGACACAGCTGGGGAAACTGGAACTCGGCTCTCCCCTAGTTCAGCTGACCATGAGGCCCCCAGGAGGACAGATGAGTTTTGGGTGTTGGCCCATCACCTCTGGAGAGTCCCAGAAGCAGCCAGATGAGACTCACCCACACATTAGCCTCCATTTTTGCTGTCCAGGCGCTGACCATGAGGCCCCTAAATCGCGCGGCCGCTTGCTACCACACGGTTCATCAAACTAGTGGAAACAGTTATGTCTTTAATGTACTGCATTATACGGTGTGTAGGAAAGGTAGGCAGAAGGTAGAGATAGAGAGGAGAGAAAAGATATACAGAACCCGCCAAGTAGTTGGGGTGTGGGAGGCGGGAGGGAGATGGGGACATTGGTGATGGGAGATGGGTTCGGGTGGAGGGATGGGTGTTGGAACACTGGAACCAAAACTCGAGCATGAGCATATTGCAATTGTATGTCTAAAAGTGGTATAATAAAATTTTAAAAAATTAAAAAACATAAACGTTAACAGTGTTATAACCATGTAGCCAAAATTATTGTTTTATTTTGTTTTAGGACCCAGCTGTGCTCAGGGATGTCTCCTGGCAATGCTCCAAATGGGATGCCAAAGACTGACCCCAGATCAAAGGAAGACCCCTACCCGCTATTTTATCTCTGAAGTCATATAATATTTTTAAGGAATTTTGGATTGAGAGGGAAACATGTGAATTTCAGAACCACAGTGAAAAGCAAATGGCAAAGAGACATGGAAGATGAGATGCTGGTTAGAGCCCAGGATCTCGTTTCCCCTCCTCACTCTTCCTTGAGGTTCCGAATTCTGGAGCTGTTCATTGTAAAAGATCAAGAAAAGTGTTGTGTTTTGTATTATTGCTGCCCCTGCTTTTTTATTCAACAAAAAGATAAGTAGAAACTCATGGACAAAGAAATAGCAAAAACATAAAACAATCAGAAAACAAAAGATGGAATGGCAGTAATTAAGTCCTTTTTATCAGTAATTACTCTGTATCAGTAATATACTATAATTCCTCTTTAGAGCTTAAAATTTGCAATTTTGGTTCACTAATTAAAGATATTAAGTGGCTAAGTTTTTTTTTTTAAAAAATAGAGCAGTATGCATCTAGCTTGCAGATTATCAGCTGTTGGAATGAACATGGACACAGTGAAAGCCTAATTTGAGATAGTGAGGCACAACCTATATTGGCCACAGAAGATGCAAGACTGGAAGTTAATAAAATACTACTGAGCTATTAAAAATGATGAAGTTGTGCCCTTCAAAGCAATGTGGTGACTGTGCTGAATGAAAAGAAAAAAATTGAAGTGACTGTGCTGAGCGAAAGAAAAAATAGTGAACAACAGTTCTCTGATAGGCTCGCTCCTACATGGGACATAAGTAGACAAAACCTACATGCTGGCAAACACAAAAAAATCACTCCTAGACTTGAAAAAAATGCAGTGTCCTGAAGGGAAGGAGAAAAGAGATGAAGTGAAGGGCAGAGGGCATTTAGACAGTGGGTACCAGTAAAGCTTTGGTGAGACATACACAAACAGAGGCGTGAAGCTGTACCCCCAAATCTCACACTAAAAGCAATGGTAAATCAATAAAATCTGATTTAAAAATAAAATGCAGTCAATTCCCATTATTTATTTATTCTGGGCTATCGAATTTGCCTACTCATTAAAGTTTCCTCCTAACCCCAGAATCAATACTTGCTGTGCTACTGAGTCACTCACGAACACGTTCAGAGCAGCGAAGACCCTGAGTGAGCCAATGACCCCTTTCCCGA
The DNA here is from genome assembly GCA_021461705.1 of Cryptotis parvus. NCBI lineage: Eukaryota > Metazoa > Chordata > Mammalia > Eulipotyphla > Soricidae > Cryptotis > Cryptotis parvus. Next base: position 53,885 of record JAJIBD010027993.1, read on the forward strand.
GGGAGGCTGAGCACAGACACTTTTGTTCTGCCACAGCTGCTGTGAACCAGTGTCCTGAATGGCTTAGTAAGGCCCAGAGTTTTATGCTTTATTGCTTGTGATTTTGCAGCTTAAAATAGCACCTATGCAAGTAATAAAGCTCTATCAAGGGTCCTAAGTAAAAAAGAAAAGAAAGGTTCCATGTGCTTTTTAATGAAAAACACATATAGAAAAGCTTCCTGAAGACATGTGAGCTATTGTGGGCAGCCATGAATCCAATGTCAATCAATCCAGTCTCTATTAAGTAATGTTTCCCTACAGAGAAGCAGACAGAAAGGTTATCAGTGTTGTGACCAGAGAGACTCACAAGGACCTATGCTGTCCCCCCAGGGTAGGCATTCATGATTTCAGCGTGCGGAGAACAGTTACTGAAAATCACAAGTTTACTGTAATGTGTGTGCTCAGAATTCACCCACGGGTGATTGCGTCATGAGCACTCTCAAGATACACATCTAAACAACCCCACAGCCGTCTTACACTCATCCTTCTCCTCCGCCCAGTCTCCCAGAAGCTTCACGCCTTCCAACTCATTTGTATACAAGCACCGTTTATACTGGGCATCTTCCGATGGTATAATAGGCTCAAATCCTTATAAAAATCTGAATTCCTTTTAGGAAAGCTATACGCAATATTTATATTCTTCCCTTTGGTTGTCTCTGATTTATTCCACTCATTTTTATGATTTCATTAGGTCGATACACTCAGTATCTCACTATTCCAATTCCAGGAAAAAAAATTAAATCTAAAAAATCAATAAATAAATAAATCCCAAATAAACGATTGATGAGTTTAATGATGCCAACCAAAGCTATGGCAACAGGGATCATAGCTCAGGACAGCAAAGAGTTTTAAGTGAACAAAAATTGCCATGTGTTAAAGATCTCTTTCAACCACACATTAACTAAAGAACAATCAGGACCTGTTTCCTCTCATCAGGCTCCTACACAGTGTTCTATGTCCATTCTATCTCAAAACAATATGCATACATTATATGGATGCATATATCTTAATATATTTGTATGTGTGTATATATACATATATACGTACATATATACACATACCTACATAATTATCTCCTATAGACACGTTTTTCTTCTGTTATTTTTCCAAAAATGTGATCAGTCACACGCACATTGCGAGTTCTGTCACCTAGACAAGTGGACTAAAGGTTTTCTGAATAAAAATTAAAACGTTCCTCTCTGGTAAGAGTTCTACTGCCAGTTGTTAGTAAAGAACCTGAGAGCCCATGGTATCATTAGTAAAGAACCTAAAAGTCCATGAGAGTTTTAGCATCACAGAGAGCTACTACATAGTGAAGTCAGCGAATTAAGCAAGGCAACAGCAGAACAACTCAAATTAAGTACAGGAGGAATAGAGAGAACAAACCCAACAAGTTTTCTTTTAATGAGAAGCTAATTTTACATCATATCTCCCTATATATGTATATATAAAGGAGAGATTACCTGAGGAAAATAGATTGTACCTGAAGCAGAATTTAATAAATATAAAAATGGGTTTATAATAACATAGAGGCAACCAAAGCAATAGTACAGTGGTAGGACATTTGCCTTTCAAGTCACTGACCCAGGGTCAATTCCTGGCACCCCATATGGTCCCTTGAGCTACCAGGAGTGATCCCTAGAACAGAGACAAGAATAAGCCAGAGCTCAATAAATAAATACATAAGAAAATAACAGGGAGGATTTCAAAGTAAATGAATGTACAATATTCTTTCAAAAATATCAAAAGACAGGACCTAGAGTGATTATAGAGTGGGTAGGGCAATTTACTTGCCTATGGCTAGTTCAGGTTCAGTCCTCTGCACCACATAAGGCTGGCTCACTGAACCCACCAGGAGTGATCCCTAAGTGCAGAGATAGAAATAAGCCTTGAGCACCAATTGGTGAACCCCCAAAATTAGGAAATCAAATAGGCATATTTGAAAAAATCAAAAGTCCATTACGTTTTGAATATGCAGTAAAACACTAGCCTTGATTGTGTAAGACCTAGGTTCAACCCCAGCATTGTAACAAATCAATAAATAGTACAAAAAATATGCATTTATGTGTGTGTGCGTGTACAAATATCCAAAATCAGAGTAGGAGGAGGAGGACGCAAAAAAAAAAAAGAAGAAAAGAAAGAAAGAAACCAAAGAAAATAATATGAATAATATGAATGGGGGCTGGAGCTACAGTGGGTAGGGTGTTTACCTTGCATGCGGCCCACCCAGGTTTGATCCTCGGCATTCCATGTGGCACCCAAGCACTGCCAGGAGTAATTCCCCGATTGCAGCACCAGGAGTAGTCCCTGAGCATTGCCGGGTGTGACCCAAAAAATAAAATAATATGATTAACTAATATATCAAAACTTCTATAGTTTTGTCTGAGTGGCATGTCAAATTGGTTATGAAAATCTCTGGCATGGTACAATATTTCTATTTATATTTTGATCAAATTTTTCTTTGTATATTTTGAAGGATTATTCCTCATTAGCTCTGTCATAGTCTAGTTTTTTATTATTTTTTCTCATAATGTAGCCACTTCTGCTATTTTATGTCTATGCTTTACACATTTCTCCTTCATTTTATTTTTAACATTTCACTTTCAATTTTTAATTTAAAAGTATAGGACTAGGAATGTAGCTTGGTGATAGACTACATGGCTTGCATGTGTGAGAGCTGGGCTGGACACCTGGCATGGAATTTTAAACTATAAGCAAACATCGTTTTAGATTTTAGCTCTTTTTTAAGAAATAAGTCTTATAATTCCTGCTGTTTAATTGGAGTTTTTGTCAATAATGACAAAATAAAACTGAAAAGTTCCCATAATACAGGTTTATTTTCTTGTCATTTCAATTACACTTATCTATATCTTATGCTACTTTATTTATTTTATTAAATTGAGGGGTGGTTTAGGGTCACACCCAGCCTGGGTCTGTGCTGAGGGAATCGCTGCCGCTGGTGTTGGTACATAGGGGACCATATTTGGTACTGAGGATTCAAATCAGAGTGGGCCAAGAGCAATGCAGGTGTCTTGCCTCCTGTACTATTTCTCCAGCACTCTGTCTTACTCTTTAAACCCCGACTTCAACCCCTAGCATTGCAATAAGTAATGTTGTATAGCACTGTTCTTTATACAAAACAATGCTATGGTTTTTACTTTAAGTAGGACTATGTCTTTAAGATCTAGGATGTAAGCTCAAATGGCTGACAGAACTCCCAGATCCCAAGTAGGGAGACTTTCCCATAAAAACTGTACTATGTGCTTTAAAATAATATTATCTATGGTTACCCAGATAATTGCTATTTCTCGGTTTTTTAGTCTGATCTGAACACTTACGTTTCCCCCTGGTGTTATTTTCCTTTTGTGTAAAGAACTTTTAATATTTATTGAAGTATACACTTGCTGGTTATATGCATATATTTATTTAAATTGCATGATAAATTACACACTTTTCTATTTCATGTATTAACAGGTTATCAACATTACAATAGACTTAAACCTTGCTCTAAAGTATCTCTTTAAGACCTGTTAACAAAAAAGTTTTAGTTGAAAACTATGTAAGAAGGTACAACCAAGCATTCATTTTTTGGTGGAAGGATTTAATTTAAGACAAAAGGAACTACTTCCAAAAAAATATGTAGAATTTGACATTCGGTATGACATACTAATGGAAGGCCTATGCTGGTGCTTTAAGAAAAGAGGTAGTTTAAAAAAACATTGCAGTTGGTGAAGATGTTGCTAAGTTCATTTTTGTTACTTTGATCTGCCTACAGATTCATTTGACTCTCTACTTGATCCTAAATTCCATGAATCTTCAGCATCGTTTTAGCCCTTAGGAAAGTCCATTGGAAAATTATCTAGTTACAGGGCTGGAGAGATAATACAGTGGGTAAGGCACTTCCATTGAGCATCACTGGGTGTGATCCAAAATACACACACACACACACACACACACACAAACACACACACACACACACACACACACTAAGGAAAAGTATTCAGTTAAAAGAAATTTGAAAAAAATGAGAATGTGTACAAAAGCTAAAAAGAAATCAAGAACATCTTTAATGCAGACAAAATTGAAGACTAAAAGATCAAGAAAATACAAAGTATTTTGAGAAAATAGCTTATAAAAAGTGCTTTTTTTATAAGCTCCTCGAAAGTTGGATGTGTTCATTTTCAACTTCATCTTCCCAGGACATAACACTGAGACAGTCATAAAATGAGTACTCAGGATTTTATTGTGAGATGGAATGAAATTAAGGTATTGGTAAGTTTCATTCAATGTGAAATGAAAATGCCGTCATGCCAGTTCTTACTCCCCAAAAGCACCACAGGTAATGGATAACCTTTCCAGACAAGTTGGGCATGTAGGCATGATGTAGACCTAATCCAGTTAGCACAATACAATAGCCTCAGACTGGGTGATTGTTGCAGTGTTGGGCAAAAGTCATAAAGAGAAACAAAGACTCCTGTAGAAATACTGGGACAAGGTTTCTACCCTTTTTTGCATGAGAGTGAAAGACCAGATAAGCCAGATAAAGAGCTACTATCACCATGAGAGGAGATTCCTTCCAGGGTCAAAGTCAACCAAGGGTGGGCTGTCAGAGATAGTACAGCAGGTAAGGTGCTTGCTTTGCATGCAGCCAACCTGGTTTGATCCTCAGCATCCCATATGGTCCCTCAAGTACTTTCAGCAGTAATTCTGAGTGTAGAGCCAGAAGCAAGTCCTGAACATTACTGAGTATAACCCAAAAACAGAAAACAAAACGGAAAGTCAACGAAGGGTTGTAGAGATGAGAGAGTTGGAGACCACAATCCAGATGGTATTGGCTATGCCCTGACGTTCAGCCAGATCACGGGACTGGACAGAGGTTGCAGCTATTAACAGGTGGCAATGATTCCGCAATTTATAAAGTGTATCAAATATATCAACTAAGCACATTACATACCTTAGATTAACACAATATTGTCAATGTTATCTCAAGAAACTAACTGAGGAGGAAGAACACAGATAAATAAATGGAACTGAATGATTGAGAACTTCCGAATTGATAATTTCATTATGGTTCAGAAAGAACCATAGACCATGCTACCAACTGGTTAGGAAATTCTCTTCCAAAAATCCAACAGCGTGACTGGCAGTACTAATGGTAAACTATAATTTATCCATTCTCCATTGCAGTAATTAATTGCCCAAATTAGTTGTAATCATTGAGCTCACTGACAATTTAATGATAACAAACAGCTTAGGGCAGCAACAAAAATGAAACTGAAAGACTGAAAAATATAAAGCTAGTAACCAAAGTAAAATAAGTATCCTATGTAGTATCTCACTTATTGCCAAAGATTCCAAGCCTTTTATGGTATTTTTACCAAATCTTTATATTTTCTTAGTTGAAACATCAGATATAAATCTAACCACCAAATGAAGTGTAGGTTTAAACCTCTATTTGATACTAAGAGTTAGTATAAAAGTCAATGAGTGAAATATCTTCTGTCCATTAATCTCTTCTCCATTCTGGAAAATAATTCAGCTTGATAATGACAATGCATTTCCACTAATGAGTGGATAGTGCTAATAAGAACCATGAATATATACGTAGATCATAATCAGATAATTGATATTATCAATATCTCTTATCAATCAATATAAATACACATACACAAATTTAAAGCATAAAATCACTTGGAAAAGAACACAAAATGAAAAAAATATTTCTAAGTGATTCCATTTTTTAATTGAAAATTGGCTTTGTAAAATAAATTGACTTTGTAACTTTACATACCAAATCTCTTTTCATTGTCTTTGGTAGACTCTATTCCAAAATAAATCATGCATGACTTTTCTCTTTAAACAACAAATAATAACAATCAACATGTATAATTGCAATAATAATTAAGGCCTATCCATATGACATATCCATATAAAAAACAAAATCTGTAATATTTATTACCTGTAAATATTAAATTCATATTTATTCCAAAATTAAAATATTACACTTTTGAAAAGGAAAAGGAAAAGTGTCAGATGAAAGCATTGACTAGGTTTGGGGGCATGATGGTGGGTGCTTGGGAATAGTCACATGAGGGTTCTGGGTTGGCTTTAGTGTGGTGCTAGAAATCTGATCTTCCTGGTAACATCACTCTAAAAAAATGGTTGTGTGGAAGAGGGTGTGCACAGCAAGAAAAAAGCATGTATATAGGGCATGCAATAGAGGAGTACTTCATCCATGGTTCTGACTTGGAACTAGATGAGCTGGAAGACTTCTCTGGGGCACTCAAGACCAAGGAGTCTGATAGAGTGAGGAAGAAGGGAGTGAGCCCCAGGTGAGTCAGCAGCTGCAGACAATGTTCTATTGCTTCCATTGGGGATGGGACTACTTGGAGGAACCTGCTCTCTCACATCACCCAAAGAAAACGCGGGCTCAGAGCCACCACACTTACCACAGCCAGAGAGTGACAAGGACGTTGACAGCATGGAGGAGACAGAGGTTACAGCTGCCAATAACGAAGCAGCTGCAAATGGGATACATTCCTAGGATGAACCCTCTGGACCAGATATCCATACTATTAAAGAGGATATTGTGGAGGATGGCTGGACCATTGTCTAGAAAAAGAAATGGTGGAGCTGGAAGTGGGTTGGGTTCTAATTTGCTGGTAATGTTGAGACAATGGGACTTGGGAAAGGGTTGTAGACCTCTGATCTTGTTATTCCATCTACACTAACCCCCACTCCCATTTCACTATTAACCTCTCCTCCAGAAAAAGAGATCTTGGGATTGTGGTCTCATTAGGTCTGACTTTTCTGCACAGTGATTCAGGTGAAATCAATGCAGAGGGAGAGAGTTTGGCTGGAGGAGAACCTCAAGTCCAGAGGACAGTGGTGTGTGGACTTGTGAAGGAAGAGGACTGGCAAGAGATCCAATACCAGAAATATGGAAATAGAAGAGAGGTTGATTGAAGTAAAAGTAGCTGTGGAATCTCTCTTATCCTTTAACCCACACATCCACATGGCAACTGTTCCCCCATCTCAGAGCTCACCAATACTCCTTTTCCACAGTCCAACTTCCAGTATTGAATTCAAAATATCTAAGACTTCAGCTATGATGGAGGTGGACTTCTTTCTGTCCCAATCTCTTTCCAAATTCTTCATCTCATCCTACCCAATTCTAGATATAAGACTTAGGAATTCAATAACCAATACCAGCTGGTTTTTAAAAAGTAGAGGAACATAACTGCAATATTATCAATGATAAAACAGTGATCTTAATACCTATAGATGAGCAGAGTTGATTGTTTATAATTCAAGAGATCAACTCCATAGTACTAATATTTATTTTAAATGCAAAATAATTACTTAGATTAGATGGAATAAACTTATTGTGGTAACGAACCACCTCCAGTGTTGTCATGTAAGCTCACCTACTGGCTTTGCTCCAGAGACTCAAAAAATCTTGAGCGATCAACAAGTTGAAGAAAAAAGGTTATGGATACCCGCTAACGGCTGATAACTACGGAACACACTGGAAAGGGGTGGGCCAGCCTGGGTCAGCCCAGTGGCTTCCCAAAGAGAGCCCCCAGCATCTGTTTGGTACCATTCCAAAATTGTCACCCTAGAATCACTGGGAATTCGTCAGATGGAGTCAGGGGTCGGCCTTTCCCCCCCTCCATTTTGTCGAGCCTGGTGGCCAGGCCCAGGAGCTGCCCTGGGACCACCGGGCATAGCATGAAGAGCCTCACAAGCGGCTGGGGAAGCTGGAACTCAGCTTGCCCCCGGGCCCAGCTGACCATGGGGCAACCGGGAGGACAGATGGGTTTTGGGAGTGGACCCATCACCTCTGGGGGTCACAGAAGCAGCCGGATGAGACTCGCCCACCACACTAGCCACCACCTTCGCTGTCCGGACACTGGGATACTACCTCACGACCAGATTAACAGAGCAAAACCAGTTCGAGCCCAGGTTGCGCGCCACAAGCGGGCCGTGCAGTCCATTTAAATAGTGAAACAGTGATGTCCTTTAATGCACTGCATTCCACGATGTGCAGGAAAGTTTGGCAGGAGGGAGAGATAGAGAGGAGAGAAATGACATACAGAACCTGCCAAGTAGTTGGGGTGTGGGAGGGGGAGGGAGGTGGGGACATTGGTGATGGGAGATGGGTTTGGGTGGAGGTATGGGTGTTGGAACACTGTAGAACCAAAACTCTACATGAGCATCTTTCAATTGTATGTCTAAAATGGTGTAATAAAATTTGGGGGGATTAATTAATTAATTAATTAATTTTAAAAAATTAAAAATTAAAAAATTGTTGCTGTGCCCCCCAGCCAAACTTCATCATACTGGAACAAACCTCACTGAGAAACTAACCTGTCAAAAATTTAGGCATGAACCCCATCAAAAAATGGGGAGAACCAACCTCAAGCTCTACTACAGAGCAGTTGTAATTAAGACAGTGTGGTATTGGTATAGAGACAGACCCGTAGGCCTATGGAATAGAACTGAATATCCTGAAACACACTCTCAAATATACAACCACTTAATCTTTGATAAAGGAGCAAAAAATATTAAGTGGAGCAAAGAAAGCCTCTTCAACAAATGGTGCTGGGAAAACTGGGCAGCTACGTGTAAAAAATGAACTTAGACCTCCTTCTAACGCCATGCACAAAAGTCAGATCAAAACGGATTCTAGATCTCAACATCAGACATGAATCTATAAGGTACATCAAAGAAAACATAGGATAAACGCTCTACGACATCGAAACTAAAAGTATCTTTAAAGACGACACACCACTGACCAAGCAAATGTAAGCAAAGATAAACAAATGGGATTATATAAAATTAAAAAGCTTCTGCACCTCAAAAAGAAATGGTGACCAAGATACAAAGACAATCCACAGAATGGGAAAGGATATTCACCCAATGCCCATCTGATAAGGGGTTAATATCCAGGATATATCAGGCACTGGTAGCCCTTTACAAGAAAAAAAGCAGCCCACCCCATCAAAAAATGGGGAGAAGAAATGAACAGAAGCTTCCAAAAAAGAAGAAATTCAAATGGCCAAAAGGCATATAAAAAAGTGCTCTTCATCTTTAATCATCAGGGAGATGCAAATCAAAACAACAATGAGGTACCATCTCACACCACAGAGACTGGCACACATCCAAAATAGCAAGAACAACCGGTGCTGGCGTGGATGTGGGGAAAAAAGGGACTCTCATCCACTGTTGGCGGGAGTGCTGACTGGTCCAGCCCTTTTGAAAAACAATATGGGCATTCCTCCGAAAACTAGACATTGAGCTCCCATTTGATCCAGCAATAGCACTCCTGGGAATATACCTGAGAGACCGAAAAACACATAGCAGAAACACTATCTGTACTTCTTTATTCATCTCTGTGCTATTCACTATAGCTAGAATCTGGAAACAACCTAAATGCCCGAGAACAGAGGACTGGCTAAAAAAACTGTGGTTCATGCACACTATGGAATACTATGCAGCTGTCAGAAAAGACGAAATTATGAAATTTACCTGCAAAAAGGATGGACATGGAAACTATCATGCTGAGTGAAATTAGTCAGAAGGAAAAGGACAGATATAGAATGACTGCATTCATTAATAGGATATAAATAGAAACCAGTGTTTTACTAAATGTGTGAAATGGTAATGGCAGACTAAAACTCACCATTGAATATACACAAAGAGACTTAAGTGATAAACTCTAAATATCTGCAGGGCTAGCCACAATGTGTAAAACAAGAGGGAGAGAGATGCAGAGACAGAGAGAGAGAGAGAGAAAGAGAAGAAACAAGGCTACCTGCTGTTGAGGCAGCCTGGGGGGTGGGTGGGAGGGGGTGGGGTACATTGGTGGTGGAAATGGGGCACTGGTGGAGGGATGGGTGCTGGAATATTGTATTACCAAGAACCAATTGTGAGCACCTTTGTAATTGTATGTCTCACGGTGGTATAATAAAAATTTTTTTTAAATGGGGAGAAGAAGTAAACTTCTGTTCATTCTGTCAACTTTGACAAGGAAGAAATTCAAATGGCCAAAAGGCATGTGAAAAAATTGCTTATCATCACTAATCATCAGAGAGATGCAAATCAAAAGAACAATGAGATATATCTCACACCACAGAGACTGGCACATATCCAAAGGAGCAAGGACAACAATATGCAGGCATGGATGTGGGGAGGAAGGGACTCTCATCTATTGTTGGTGGGAATGCCGGCTGGTACAGCCTTTTTGGAAACCAATACGGACATTCCTCCAAAGACTAGAAATTGAACTACCATTTTACCCAGCCATACCTGGGAATATCCACTGGGAAGCCAAAAACACATAGCAGCAACACAATCTGCACTTTTATTTTCATAGCAGCACTATTCACAATAGCCAGAATCTGGAAACAACCAGAGTGCCCGAGAACTGACGACTAGATAAAGAAACTTTGGTTCATCTACACAACGGAATACTATGCAGCTTTTAGGAAAAATGAAGTTATAAAATTTGCCTATAAATGGATGGAAATGGAGAGGATCATGTTGAGTGAAATTAGCCAGAAGGGAAAAGACAGATATAGAGTATTTATTTGCATGACATCACTGACTTCACTGTCACTGTCTTCCCATTGTTCATCGATTTGTTTGAGCAGGCACCAGTAACATCTCCATAAGTCCTGTCACAAGCAAGTGTAGCCCAAGGACATCTGCTTGCTCCAGGGATAGGAAGAGCCTCAAACCATTCTTCAGGTCATGGAATTGAGGTCCATAATTGTTACTATTTTTTGGCATATCAAATAAAACTTGGGCAGCTTGCCGGGCTCTGCTGTGTAGGTGGTATACTCTCAGTAGAAGGCTCTCATCTCGAACATTTCCTCATGAAACTTAAAGGGGAAATTCAGGTTTTCTCTTGGATGGAGCTCTGAGGAACTATGGAGTCTGGATGTTGAGAACGACTGACCTCATGATGTGCGGGTTGCTCTGGCTTCTTGCTAGGCTTACTGGGATGACGAGTATCAGTTAGAACCTGCTTAGAACTGTGTACAGTGTATAAAATTGAAAGATCCTGATTTCAGGACCGGATCCTGGTCCTGGAAATCAGTACAATCTAAGAATGTCGCACCGACGGAGCTGTGGGTCTGGCGGGGCGGGGGGGAGCCAATCCCCCCCATGCGCCCCTCCCCCCCTGTACATGTGAGCAAACCCTTGGAGCAATGTTGGAATCTGCCAGGGGGTCAGTACCATGGACTGCTTCCATGTGTGACTGAGTGGTGCAGCTGTGGGTCTGGGGTGGATGGGTCTGGATCTCTTCCAGGGTTGCATGACATAAATATATATATGTATATATTTATATATATATATATGTATCATGATACCAATATCCAAGGTCAGGCAAAACATGAATCAGGGAGGTCTTGCCAACAGGTGGAATTCTACCACAAATATGTGGGACTCCATTTGACCCAGCCATACCACTCTTGGGAATATACCCTGGGAAGCCAAAAATATGCAGTGAAAACATCATCCCTACTTTTATGTTCATAGCAGCATTATTCACAATAGCCAGAATCTGGAAACAACCAGAGTGCCTGAGAATCGATGACTGTGATGAAGAAGCTTTGGTACATCTACACAATGGAATACTATGCAGCTGTTAGGAAAAAAATGAAGTTATGAAATTTGCTATAAATGGATGGACATGGAGAGGATCATGTTGAGTGAAACTAATCAGAAGGAGAGAGACCGATATAAATGACTGCATTTATTTGCATGACATAAATATATATGTACATATTATGATACCAATATCCAAGGTCAGGTGAAGCATGGATTAGGAGGTTTTGTCAAAGGTGGAAATTATCACAAACATGTGGGAATCAGAGGCTAGGTAAGACAGAGAATGGAACAGTATGCCAATAATTGTCGAAAGTGCTAATACCAACCTAGAACTGAGCATTAAATACAGGCAGAAAGATACACATGACATCACTTTAATATATGTATTGTAGTACACAATGTGGAAGAGAAGGAAAAGAGAAATAGAGAGAAAGGGAAAGAAATAAAGAACCCTAATCATCAGAGAGATGCAAATCAAAACAACAATGAGATATCACCTCACACCACAGAGAATGGCCCATATCCAAAAGGGTAAAAGCAACAAGTGCTGGCGTGGATGTGGGGAAAAGGGGACACTCATACACTGTTGGTGGGAATGTAGACTTGTACAACCTTTCTGGAAAACAATATGGACATTCCTCCAAAGACTAGAAATTGAGCTCCCCTTTGACCCAGCCATACCACTCCTGGGAATATACCCTGGGAAGCCAAAACACACAGCAGAAACACAATCCGCACTTTTATTTTCATAGCAGCACTATTCACAATAGCCAGAACCTGGAAACAACCAGTATGCCCGAGAACTGATGACTGGATAAAAGAAACTGTTGGGGCAGGAGCAGTAGCCCAGCGGGTAGGGTGTTTGCCTTGCACGCAGCCGGCCTGCGCTGGCCCAGGTTTGATCCCTGGCATCCCACATGGTCCCCCCGAGCACCGCCAGGAGTAATCCTGAGTGTAGAGCCAGGAGTAACCCCTGAGCACTGCCGGGTGTGACCCAAAAAAGCAAAAAAAAGAAAAAAAAGAAAAAAAGAAACTGTGGTACATCTACACAATGGAATACTATGCAGCTTTCAGAAAAAAAATGAAGTTATGAAATTTTCCTATAAATCGATGGACATGGAGAGAATCATGTTGAGTGAAATTAGTCAGAAGTAAAGAGAGAGACATAGAATGACTGCATTTATTTGCATGACATAAATATACCAGGTGATCTTACCAAAAGTGGAAATTACCACAAACACGTGGGAGTCAGAGGTTTGGTTAGATAGAGAAGGAAACATGTGTGAATAAATGTCAAAAGGTCCGATACCAACATAGAACTGAGCATTAAATACAGACAAAAAAATGCAAATGATGGCTTCTAAGTGTATATAGTGCAACCCACAATGTGTGGGAGAAGGAGGAGAGAGAGAGAGGAGAGAGAGAGGAGATAAAGAACCTGCCATTTAGGCAGGATGTGGGAGGGGGAGGGAATTGGGGACATGGGTGGTGGTTGAGGGGCACTGGTGGAGGGCAGGGTGCTGGAACACTATGTGACCGAAACCCCCAAGCGTGAACAACGTTGTAATTGTATATCTCACGGTGGTATAATAAAATGTTTAAAAAAATGTAAATGACACAAACTGAAAAAAAAAAAAAAAAATAAAGAACCTGCCATAGAGGCAGGCTAGGGGAGGAGGGAGGGAACCAGGGACATTGGTGGTGAGAAATGGGCACTGGCGGATGGATGGGTGCTGGAATGCTATATGAATGAAACCCAAATATGTACATCTTATGAATATCTTTGTAATTGTACATCTCATGGTGTTTATAATAAAATACTTTAAAAAAAAACATGTGGGAGTAAGAGGTTAGGTAAGACAGAGAAGGGAACAATATTTTAAATATAATTGTCAAAAATAACACCAGGGCCAGACGCCCAGCGGTAGGGTTGCCTTGCAGCGGCCCCAGCCGCCGGGTCGATCGACCAATGGCCCCTGAGCACCGCATAACGCGGCCAGGAGAACCCGGCCGCGGGTGACCCAAAAAAATAATAATAATAATATAAATAAAAATAATAATACCAGCCTAGAACTAAGCATTGAATATAGGCAAAAAATACACATGATAACCTCCATGATAACCTCTAAATGTATGTATTGCAATCCACAATATGTTAGAGAAGGAAGAGAGAGAGAGAGAGAGAGAGAGAGAGAAGAGATAAAGAACCTGCCATTGAGGCAGGCTAGGGGAAGGGGGAGGAACTGGGGACATTGGTGGTGTGAAATGGCATTGATGGGCAGATGGGTGCTGGAACACTGTATGACTGAAACCCAAACATGAGCCTCTTTGTAATTGTATATCTCACGGTGGTATAAGAAAATATTTTTGTAAATAAATAATTTATTTTGTTACAAATAATAAATAAATAATTACTTGGCAGAGCCTGGCAAGCTACCCACGTTGTATTAGTTATGCCAAATAACAGTAACAATTATAGACCTCATTCCCATGACCTGATGGAATGGTTTGAGGCTCTTTATGTTCCTGGAGCAAGCAGATGCCCTTGGGCTCTACTAGAATGAGACAGGACAGCCCGCTCAAGCAAATCGATGATGAACAGGAAGACAAGTGATACAAGTGAAATAAATAAATATTTTTTTAATTCAGGCATGCGGGTTTTGTGACTGATATCTCCAGGCTTTCTCAGAGTCTGGATGGGATACCTCTCCCCACCTCCGTGTACTTCCTGAAGCCTCAGCAGGTCACTTCCACACCCAAAACCACCACTCAGTTAAAAACTTAATTTGAGCTGTATCACCCTGTTAAAAATTCTGGACTTGAGGCCAGATAGTACAGTAGGTAGGGCATTTGCCTTGCACACAGCCAATCTGGGTTCAGTCCCTGGCATCCCATATGGTCCCCCAAGCACAGCCACGAGTGACTCCTGAGTGCAGAGTCAGGAGTAACCCCTGAGCATTGCTGGGCGTGACCCAAAAAACAAAAAATCTGGACTTCCTGGAGTGCACAGCCTCGAACATCTTCAAATACAAACACTGATAAACCAGCAGTAGCATGCCAGATTGGATGGTATGTAAAGTAGAAGGCAACCCATCTTGATTAACAAAACATAAATTAAAAAAACTTAACCTTTAACAATATCTTAGTAATCTCTCAGACAAGGACTTAATGTCTCCATGGTGAGATCCAACAGTTTACACTTATTTTCTTCCAAGGAAGTATTTACACTTATTTACTTCCAAGGAAGTATTCTTTAATCATTCTGTTAGCAAATTAATGATAACAAGCAATATAAAATAAATTATTGAGGGCCTGCTGTGGGGGGCAAGTTTAAGGAGTGGTTAGGAGAATTGGAGACAATGGTGGAGGAAGGTGTAATGGTGGTAGGACTGGTGTTGGAATATTGAATGCTTGTAACAAATCATAGTGAACAACTTTGTAAACCACAATGTCTGTAGAAATTGTAGGAGAAACACTTACATGGGGTAGGCCTTACCTATTTCATGTAAAGTGCATAAGATATTAACACAGAATGGCTTTAAAAGTTTTATTAATGACAGATGAAACATAATTATTGCCATAAGGAGATCCAAGTATGAAATAAAATTTAATGGAATATGCTTTAGATTCCAGATTTGAAAACTTTTATATGTAAATGAGAATAGGCATCTTATTACATTGTATTAAGGGTTTTAATTTTTCTTAAATAGCTCAAAATCACAAATTGGTTCCTACTTGTTTATTTTCTGACCATTCTATTTGCTATTTCTTAGTTTTGTTGGAATAA
>JAJIBD010027994.1:0-50463 GCA_021461705.1 Cryptotis parvus
AAGCAGATGAATGAAATTCCCTTGAAGGGGACCCAGCAGAACATTTTAAAGGTGTTCCAGGTAGAGAAACGATTATATGAAGTCTAAGACAAGGAAGAAAATAAAACTTTTGCTGAATTCCAGTAGTTGAGATAATTGATCAGGTACTGAGATTGTCATGTCAGTCCAAGAAATAGATGAACACTTTGAAAGTACTCATCTTGGTCCTTCCAAGTCATGAAAAGGAGGAATCTGCAGGTTCCTTGGAAGGTTGCTAATTTAGAAATCAATGTAAAGTAGGTCTTCAAATGAAAACCTGCATTCCTCCTGATTCAGGTCTCTAAATATGAATTTGATCTGTTATTTATTTAAGCTCTTAGCTATACATCAAAGAACTCAGTTGGAAAAAGGATAAAAATTTGGCTCAAGTTAAGATGGGGACTTCTAAAGTGGGGCAAATTATAAATTAACCAGTGACTCACCTTACACATGAACTGTAGACTCACACTGAATTAGGTTAGAGGCCTGACCAGACTAATCAATCTTGAAGTTTTAAATGCCCAAGTTGTGACATATTCTGGAAAAACAAAAGAGAAATAATGGAAGTATTAAGTAAGCATAAGGTCTTGGGTTACAATAGTGATTAAGCACAGATATAAGAAGTTTTTTAGAAGGTACTTTGGTGTTGTATCACTGTCTTCCCATTGTTTATTGATTTGCTTGAGTGGGCACCAGTAACATCTCCATACGTCCTGCCACAAACAAGTGTAACCCAAGGGCATCTGCTTGCTACACGGACAGGAAAAGCCTCAAACCATTCAGGATCAGGGGTGAGGTCCATAATTGTTACTAATTTTTGGCATAACAAATAAATAAAGCACAGGTAGCTTGCCAGGCTCTGCCATGTAGGTGGTATACTCTCAGTAGAAGGCTCTCATCTCGAGCATTTACTGATGAAACTTAAAGGGAAAGATCAGGTTTTCAAAAAATCAAGAAAATTTTTTTTAGAAAAAAAATTAGAAATTAAGATGTATTACTTTATACAAGCAACTCCCCTCTCTCCAGGGTTTCACATAAGAGATAATCTCGAAAGAAGGGATTAGTCCTTGGCATAATCATTTGTTTAGACCTATAGAGTCTCATCCCAGCAGAGCCTCACAAGAAGCCAGAGGAACCCCCCCCACACCATGAGGGCCGCCATTTTCCACATCGGGACTCCCCACCTCGTCAGAGCTCCACCCAGCAGAAGAGATGATCACAAGCCTGGTTCGTCAGAGACCCACCTACAGCAGTCTTTTTTCAAGCCCAGCCCTGGTATGCCTGATCCAGAGACTCACATACACGAGGCAGAGTTGCTACTGGCTCTCCCTGTGCCCAGCTGATCATGAAGCGCCAAGGAGGGAAAGTGGGTTCTAGCCCTGGCCTGCCATTCCAACAGAGCCTCACAAGAAGCAGAGGAACCCCCCCATACCATGAGGGCTGCCATTTTCCACATCAGGACTCCCCACCTCATCATAGCTCCACCCTCTGATGAGGGTGAGGGTTTTCTCACTTTGGTGAGAGTTTTCAAAATTTTACAAATATGCCACCCTTTCTTTAAATGCTTATTTATTTATTTTGCTTTTGGAGTCACAACCAGGCTGTTAGACATTCTGAATTCATAGGTTGCTCCTTGTGGTGCACAAATGGTATGTCTTATCAGGAACTGAGTCAGGACTGGCCACATGTAAGACATAAGCCTAAACAGCTGCCCTATCTTTAAATGTTCATTTTTTATTATGATAAATTGTAAAAGTAACATTTCCTCTAAACTTTTGAAAATGCCTTTTCTATTGTGACTTTTATCAAGGCCCTAAGAAAACTGTATCTTTATTCCTTAAGTCCCAGTTTGATCCTGTTTGTTTTTGTGAATGAGATATTAGTAAATATAATGCACTTGGGAAACTGGGAAACATTGCTCATTGCAGTGTGTCCTGTTTTTCTGCTTTTAGAAACAAACAGATCACACGCAAACAAACCCAGACTAATGTACTAGAGAAAAATAGGTCATGTAAGGAGAGGTCAAATTATCCCCCAGCCTTCCCAGTCAAAGTGATCACATGAATTTGTTGCTATCAGCTTTATGTGTGAGCCCTTCTGGAGAGAAGCACAAGTTCCATCCAGCTGAGCCCCATCCAAATTGCTGGCCATAAAGTCACCAATAAAAAACAATTTAATTTTTTAAATCACTAGACTTTGGCATACTCTTTATGTAGCTGAAGTGAATTGATTCATTCACAAGGTCTCCATGTCAAGAGCAGATGAAATAAGATGTGATCTTATTGAAACTGTGGTAAAGGAAAGGAAGACTTGGTCTTCTCTTCTTAAAAGGCAGTATCACATCCTACTTTCCTGAGTAGGGGCTATTCAGACTCACTAGATCTCTCAATAAGAGCGTGATTACCTTTGCAAAAATCCAGTGCTTATTTGGTAGATTCAGACACTGAGGACCAAGGGTGACCCGCTGGCCTAAATCAATCAGTGTATTGTGAATGTGCCTGGCCGTGGTTCACTGATAGATTGTAAAAAATAATTAGACCCAATGAGTCCCTTATGCTGAAAGAATATTAAAGAAGGAGCAATTTTCACCATTCAGTAGAAACAAGCCAACCTGAGAATGGAGTCATCACAGAATCTGGCAGAGAGGAGAGATGAAGAGATCAAATGTCAGTATTATCATACATATCCAGCTAAAGCTAAACACAACCTTCATTTTCACTCCCAGCAATTTGCAGAGTAAATTTTTCTTTTTGTCTCTTAAGCTAGTATGATCAATATTTTCTATTTCTTACAACCAAGATTCCCAACTGTTTTCCCTGCTCAGACATAGTAATTCAAGTTTATTTGGATACAGTGCCCAAGCTAAAACCCTGCCCATTTGGGTCTAAATCTTTTCCTACTTTCTCACTCCACCAGGTTGGGGCGAAACATAGCGATGTCATACTTTGTGATGTCATACTTTGTGCGTCCTTCTGAAGAGAACAGGAATATGAAAACGTTTTCATATAAAGAGTATAAATAGATCTGAAGTAGATATAATCCTATAGAAGGGCACTTGGAATTGGGGAGGCATGGAGATACACAAGGTTGAACTACAAGTGTAGAAGATATGTCAGAAATATAACTATAGTAGAGTTGAATCAGTTCACTCGCACCATTACATTTTGATTCCCTAAATATCTGGAGTCAAGTTGATGTCAATTGGTGTCAAATTTATTACAAGATGTGAGTGAGAAGAGAACTTTGCTCTTCGTTGGTACTCCTGAGGTGTGAGAGGTTGAGGGCTACATGGATCAGGAGGTCAGGCTGGCTAATACCCCACAACAGACTTGAACCATGCAAAAAAGTCAGACCTGACATGTCAAGTGAGAGCAAACCGGTTTTGTGCGTGCTTAATATTCAAATCAGAGCAGAACCCAGTTTCGCTCATGTGAACCCACAACACAGTTGGACAAATGTGTGCTCTATCTAATCATTGGAAAGTAAAAATAGGCCTTTCCTTCTTTTACTTGTTTGCAAATTGAAAGTCTAACAACTTTACCACTCAACTGCTTGATGATTAGTAGGCGGTAATTTAAACTACACACATTATGCTAAGTATCCTTATATTAATTCAGTCTGAGTGAGTTTTTATAAAATGCTTTGTTCTGCTCAATAAAGTTAATTATATGTTCTATGTTTCATAACTGAGTGTCTTGATTTTTTTTTAACATAATGGCAGTTTCAATTGCATTTCCTTATCAACTGGGGTGTGTAACAAAAAGGAAGCACACTTATAAGGAAGCAGAGAGAGTCCATTCCAAGCCATTCTCCTCCCACTCCCACTGTGCCCCTAAGGCAAGAGAGGGTGAGGATCATCCTAAAAAGTCTGTAAAGTGCTGCCATATCCGGGAGACAAAAGAAAAGCCCTGAGGAAAATTTTTTAATGTAGAAATAGAAGGTGAGATAAAGTCTAGGAAGGATGATCATAAACATCCAGAATTGGTTCAATAGGGGATTTAAAAGCTGAAGCTTAAGAAGAGATACTTGGCCACAGCACATAAGCCTATTCTGAAATTTAAGTATGGACTGTGTTTAGGGATCCTGTGATGATTTATCCTCAAAGAATAAGTGCATTGCAGATCCGGGTTTGAGGACCCAAGAAAGCATTGATGCCACTGGTGATTCCTGGCGACTTATGTGAAGTGGGGGAGGAGAGTGGGGACAGCCTGAGGAAAGAGATCTCCAACTCTCTTTGTCTATCTGCCACCATCAATGGCTCTGGGAGACCTAGGACTTCTAACAGTCTGCTGTGAACTTTGCTCAGTCCTAGACCTTACACAGGTCTTTTGAGTCCATTACCTTTGCCTTTCCTAAACGAATTTCATGAGGAGACCAGCAGTGAAGTGCAAACAGGTGTTATTTGGAAGTTAGTGAGGGAAGAGAGAGAGTTTGCAGTGGGTGCCTTTTTGGTA
Organism: Cryptotis parvus; assembly: GCA_021461705.1. NCBI lineage: Eukaryota > Metazoa > Chordata > Mammalia > Eulipotyphla > Soricidae > Cryptotis > Cryptotis parvus. The sequence continues at coordinate 4,473 of JAJIBD010027994.1, forward strand.
TTCCTTTCCCGGTCTTTGTTTTGCTGGAGCATCTCTCCAAGAAGGTGACCAGCCTTCTCTAAGGAAAGGTCTTATCAGACCTAAGGTCCTGTGTCCACAAGGTAAATCCTGCTAGCCTTAGGGCTAGTTGGTTATGTTACCCCCAAGACCTTATTGCCATGGCGGGATAGTGTGTGTGTGTGGGGGGGGGGGCGGGGAGGAGAGACTTTCCCTATCTGCTTGTCTATCTGCTTCAGTGAGAGAGATCCCACTTATTTGATGATTTAGAATACAAATGGCTAGCTTTTATTGAACACCTTTTCTAAACATTTAATGTGCTTCAACCCATTAACTTTTTAGAGTCCCATAAAGTAGTTGTTACCCCAGTAAAGAAATGTAAAAAGCTGAGATTTAGAGATGTTTGTTGAGTTGGGCATAAAGCCTGGTAGAAGTACATATAGTCTCCAAGGTCAATTTATATTCTCAGGGCAACACCTCCCGAGGATAAAGAGAAACTCCTATGAGATCATCATTTCATCAGAAGGAGCTGTTCATCCCCATAAATAACAGGGAATCCCAGAGGAGGGCTGGGGGGGTAGCGGTGGGACAAGTGGCTCCTAAGGGCTCATTGAGGAGTCAATAGATGCTGCAACAGAGCAAGAAAACTTCTGTAAGCCCCAGGAAATAAATGGGGAGAATGAACCATTATAAAACTTATTATTCTAATAACTTAGTAGTGTATTTTTATTCAATTAATGTGTTTCTATATCCAATGTATTATCTTATTTAATAAATAATTCAGTCTACTTCACTTAGTGCAGTGTGTGGCACTCTGTAGGACTAAATAAATGCCTATTAGATAAATAAGTTTATTGATGGCTTTAGCTAAATATAATATACATGCCAACTACTATTTAACTTAGTGTAAAGATAATAGCATTGATAAAATAGTTTCCAAATGTCCATTTCGCATTATTTTGGGGAATTCTGCTACTATAAACAAATTATTTCAGCGGCCTTGAGACTCATTTTTTGAAACCGTAAATGGAAATATCAGCAACCTCACCTTCAGATCTGTTTCTAAGATCATGTGAGCATTTGAAAGCTTTTTAGAAACTATAAAATAACATTTTTCACATTTGATTCCATTAACCTAATTAACCTTCCTGCATACAAATACATTGCATTTTGACAGTTAATATTTCACCTAATTTATCTATAGGCTATGATATGTAGAGTAGAGCTACAGATCACCAGCCCAGATGATTTCACACAAGCTACTATTTCTTCATTTGTGGAAGAATTATCCCTTGGACAACTCTGGCTTTACACTCTGGCTTTTCTATTTAAGATCTGTAGAATAATAAACCAGTTTATAAAATTTATTAATCTCAAGTTTCACCTTTAAAAAGTAAATGTGAGGGGGCCGGCGATAGTCCAGCGGGTAGGGCATTTGCCTTGCACGTGGCTGGCCCATGCCTGCCTGGGTTCGATCCTCGGCATCCCATATGGTTCCCGAGCACCGCCAGGGAGTAATTCCTGAGTGCAGAGCCAGGATTTACCCCTGCACATTGCGGGGTGTGACCCAAAAAAAGCAAAAAAAAAAAAAAAAGAAAGAAAAAGTAAATGTGAGGGCCAGAGAAATAGTCCAGTGGGTAGGCTTTTGCCTTGCATGTGGCCGACCTGGGTTCTATCCCGGCATCCCATATGATCCCACGAGCACTGCCAGGAGTAATTCCTGAGTGCAGAGCCAGTAGTAACCCCTAAGCATTGCCAGGTGTGACCCAAAAAGCAAACATAAATAAATAGATAGGTAGGTAGGTAGGTAGATAGATAGATAAATAGATTGACAGACAGACAGATAGACATATAGACAGACAGACAGACAGATAGACAAACAGATAGACAGATAAACAGATAGACAAACAGATAGATAGACAGACAGACAAATAGACAGATGATAGACAGATAGACAGACAGACAAATAGACAGATGATAGACAGACAGACAGATAGATGATAGACAGACAGACAGACAGACAGACGAGACAGAGAGAGAGAGATAGATAGATAGATAGATAGATAGATAGATAGATAGATAGATAGATAGATAGATAGATAGATAGATAGGCAAATAAATAAAATAAAAAGTAAATGTGAGAATAATTACTGTCCTATTCTTGCTACAGTGTTGTATTGAAAAATTCTATAAAAAAAAATCCAAGTTGTGGATAATTTTACCTCCTCTGACTTAATCTATCAATGTTGTTTAGGCATGTCAACTCTGGATATTTAAATGAGCAGGGTATTAATTCAGGGGACTCAGGGAATATTTTGAGCAAAGTGAGTTTTTGTAATCCAATTCAGAAAATGAAAATATATTTCACAGAGGGAAGAGGTATCATATGTAATTACAAATGTTTGATAATCTTCACATCCACCAAAATATTTTAAAACACATACTATGTACAATTCAACACACTTCTGCTATTAACTCTTGAAGTTTTGATATTCAGATACTTTGGGGAACATTTCTCTTCTCTTAGTAAAGTCCAAATTCTCCAGGGAAATCAATATTCTATACCTATTTGTGCAGGAATCAACTCCAGAAATTAAAGGTGGCCCATGTCTGACTCAGTCTTTCAGGTGATGGAGAAGGTACAGGGCAGTGCTACATTTCCTAAGTGGGTGGGCAAGAGCTATGAAGCACAGTCACCCAGCACAGATGGTCTTTCTTTGCTGGGTCTCAAACTATCCTATCTGTAACACAATGGGCTTTTGCTCTTGACTGTGTCCCATGATTCTAAGAGAAGGGCTCCCTTGCTGCTATATGAATGCTTTGTGGTCAGAGCCTTTTATTTTTCTTTTCTTCTTTGACTTATTTTCAGATATGTGTCCATTCAGATAATGGACTTTGGCAGAGTGCTAACTTCATCAGTTATGCCTTGCAAAGCCAGGGAAAGAAGGTGCAGACTGAATGTTCCACTAAATTCTCTTCTCCAAGGAGAAATTCCTTTTCTCTTTAACTTCTAAGGGGAAAAATTAGTAGTTTTAACCACTAATCACAACTAATGGAAGATGCACTGTGCTATTCTTGACTACAATGACTTGTAGTGGACCCCAGGGAAGTCAATATTATATCCATTTGTGGATAGAGGCAGGGGAAGGTGTAAAAGCTCCCACTGTAGGTCCATTGTAGAGCCCTGTGAGGGCTGCCCTTGAAGGGGAAACATTTAAATCTATTTTCTTCTGACCTCTGAGGACTCTTAAGTGAAGGGGAAAAAAGCCCTTTGCAACAGGTCTGGTGTTTTGACATTCATTTCCCAAGGCACAGGTTTTTCTGGAGGAGAAGAGGACAAGTGCTGAAAGTTAATGAAAGCCTTGCTGGGCAATTGGTCTCATCAGAATTTCAGACTGAGTTCATAGAGAGTATCTCAAATTTTGTGTAGAATTTGAGGGGTGGGTCAAGGCTGGACTGCACTCTGATTGGCCAGGAGATGAAAACAAAAAGTATGAACACCTCAGCCAAAGCAGTAGCAGATGAGGACATTTGGCTTCTAATTTCAGGTAGAATTTAATAATCACCTACTATGTATGTTAGAAGGGAAAGACTCATTGTGCTTTATCTCATTCCTGCTCCTCCACAACCCTCGGTGATAGGCAATATTATACTCCTGTTTTTCCAGTTTAGGTAATTCAGGAATGAGAAGTGTGATTCAAATATAGATTTGAGCTAAGCATTTATGTTTTAATTATTATGTTATCCAAATGTCTTCTTTGTCACTAACTGACTGATGGAACAAGATGTAACTTCTCTGAGCTTCATGTTTTGTAAGTTTAATGTGACTTACAGGTCTGTGATGATTAACTGTATATGTCAACCTGATTAAATATTATTTCTGAATATATCTGTGAGGATGCTTCCCAGTGAGATTAACATTTGAATTGATGGACTCAGATTGGTATAATCCAATCCTCAGCTCTTGAACAAAGAGCTGAGAAATGGAATATGTATTCCTTCCTGCTTGCCTGCTTGAATGACACATTGATCTCATGCCCTGCCCCTAGTGTTTACACAATCAGCTCCCCTGATTCTCAGAACTTCAAGTCAAATTGAATTACAACAAGCACCTTCTTGGGTTTCCAGCTTACAGAGAAAAGATAGTAAGATTTCTTGGCATAATCACATGAACCAAATACTCATAATACCTAGGGTAATCTCTTTTCCCATATATATCTGTACATATTTATAAGAAAGAATATGTGTGTGTGTAAAATGCCTTACATAGATAGATACATACACATATGCAACATTAGGAATTATTTTCCCTAAGTCCACTCACCCTGTTCTATAGAAACTTTAAGGTTTAGATAACATTGAGTCTATCTCAGTACCAGTACTGGGGCCTATTTAATCAAAGGCAGTGATCACCAAAAAATTTCTCTAAAAGGTGAGAAAGTGATATTTTAGACTGTGTGAGTCAGATGGTTCCAACTCCACAACTCTGACCTTATATTGTGAAGGAAGTTGTAGAAAGTATGTAAACAAAAAAAAATTGGCTGTATTCCAATAAAACTTTATTTACAAAATTGGGCAGAAAGATGAATTTGGCCTGTTGCCAGTTGAAGTCTGCCGTTCTATACCAAAGTAACTTCATCTGCTCTTTTCCAAAATAATGCCTAATCCAAATGATGCATGGCTTTCCAGTGGCTACGGTGATTGTTTTTGGAATAGTCTAATCAGGGTGTGCCTAAGGAATTAGACTTGACAGTTGGCACAGAGTCTTTTATGACCCCCCCCCCTTTTGCTGTGCATCAATAAAAAAAAAGTAAGGAGAGTTCAGTCTAAGAAGAAAAACAAAAAAAATAGGGAAAGGAAAAGTTTATTGAGAAGCGAAGGGAAACTAAAGAGAGGGCTTAATTGAGCCAAACCCCGAACCCCCCCCCCCATCCTTCATAATATAAAATCAAATATATTTCCATCCTATGAGTTTAGTATAAATTGTTCCCCCACTAAGATTTGTAGGAAATGGTATAGATATGATTTTTTTTTGTAAACTAGTAAACTAAAAGACACTACTACACCAATCCAAAAGCATTTTAACTGATACAGATTAGATAAGAACTAACAGCTGATCTACTGCAAGTAAGGGGGAGTCAGAGGTCAGGTAAAACAGAAAAATGAACTTGTAACAATAATTGTTGGAAATGATAATACCAGCCTAGAGCTGAGCATTGAATGTAGGCAAAGGGATATACACAATAGCCTCTAATATGTATTTCAAGCCACAAATGTGTAAGACTAGGAGAGAGAGAGAGAGAGAGAGAGAGAGAGAGAGAGAGAGAGAGAGAGAGAGGAGCGAAGAGGTAAAAGTACCTGCCACAGATGCAGGCCTGGAGTGCGGGGGGGGGATGGAGAATCAGGGGACATTGGCAGTGGGAAGTGGGCACAGGTGGAGGGATGGGTGTTGGAACATTGTATTACTGAAACCCAAACATGAACATCTTTGTAATCTCGCGGTGGTATAATAAAAAAAATTAGAAGTATTTTAAAAAACTAACAGCAGAGAAGCTGAAGGACATATGCAGAGTGAGCCCACTCTTCTGTGCTAGAGAAACTAATCAAGCATATGGACAGCAGAGTCAATGACAAATCTTGGACACTAGAATATGGATATGAGAGCGCCAGATTTATTTTTAAATTGAGAGTGCCAGAGTTAGGGAGGCAGAAAAGGGAATAAAAAGTTTGCCTAAAGTATCACAAGAACTTACATGGAAGTTCTTGAGCACATTAGTGATGCTGAGTATTCACTAAAACTATCCCTTCTAATCAATAACTAATTGATTTATTGGTAAAAAACTGTACTAAAGGAGATATGGGGTGCAAGAGAGGTCCATGGACACTTTAGTGGTATCAGTGTTCAATAGCTTTTAACATCAATGAAGTAATTTGAACAAAATTATAACCATACAGTCCAAACTAGAATAATATAACATTTTGAAATAGAAAACTAGTGGAAGGAAAATAAGACTTTGCTTTTCTAAAATTAAAACAGAACAATAAAACACATAAAATAAGTGGTTTTAATTTTCTGTGTGATCTTCACTGGTTTTCAGGGTGTTCAGAATATTAACTAATATTAACATTATTTCTGGACTCATTTGTCTGGGTGTTTTTGGTGATATTAATATCTGAATCAGTAGCCTAAGTAAAACAAATACTCTCCTATTGCAGGCTTTGTGATGAATAAATAATTCTCTTTCTGCTTGACCTTGAGCTGTAATAATGGTCTCTTCCCTTCATATTTTTCTCAGATGGAAACTTAAGACATTAGATCTGATGGTTTTCAGATTTTTTTGGTTTAGATTGAGATTATACCATTGACTCACTGGAAATGATTCCTTAGCCTTCAAAATGTCTGAATTAATTCTATGTTTATTTGAAGAACTTTAACCAATACAAAATGAAATTGCCTTTGATGCAGCTCTGGTTAGAACATCAAAGTGAACTGGGTTCCACTGACCACTTAACATACCCATAGAGTTCCTGAGGTGTCCTTTCAGTCACATAAAGTTCTAAAATCATATTTGGAAAATCACAGTTAAAATAATCTCCATTCAGATAAAAAAAACCTGCCATTTAGGCAGGATGTGGGAGGGGAGGGAATTGGGGACATGGGTGGTGGCTGAGGGGCACTGGTGGAGGGCGGGGTGCTGGAACACTGTGTGACCGAAACCCCAAGCGTGAACAACGTTGTAATTGTATATCTCACGGTGGTATAATAAAATGTTAAAAAAAATCTCATCAAAAAAAAAAAAAAAAAAAATAATCTCCATTCGGCCATTTCTAGTTTCAGAATATGTCTCTGAGAATGATGCTTTGTTAGATCACAGAGGTTTTTAAATGCTTTATCTCCAAGACTTGCTCCAGGTTCCTTATGTGGCTCTCTAATTCCTCATCCATAAATAAATATCTTGGATAAAACAGGCATCAGAAAGTCTCTGTACCTGTTCTGTCCCATATCAGAGAGAGAGCATATTAACCATCTCCCTAGGAGAATGAGACATTGGGTAGGCACTATTATTTTTATTCTTATATAAAAGCAATATAAATACTGTGGAAATGTTTAGAAATAAAAGGGAAAGCATAAAATACAAAAAAATAATAAAACTCCTCTTGAAATAACCACTGTGAACATTTGGTATCAATATATTCAGACTTCCTTATTCCTTCTCTCTCTGTCTTTCTTTCTCTCACACACATACACAGAAAACAGTATACTGCTGCAAGCTATATATAACCTATTGAATTATCTTTAAAATATAATAACCATTTTACCAAACTAATAGATATTTTTTCTTATGCAATGTTTTAATGGCTCTAACAAATTTCAGTTGCATAGTTATACCAAAATTTATTCCCATAATATCCTTCTGTTGGAATTTTAAGTTTATCCAATGTTCTGCTATTTTAATAATTTGGTGAGCATTATTGTAGCTAAATCTCTACACATTTGCATTATTATATCCTTAGGATTTATTTTTAGAAATGAAATTACTAATTCAAAATGTTTAAAACCTTTTAAAATTGTTTGGTGCATTTTACCAAATTATCCAGAAAGTTTATGCAAATGTAAGCACCCTTTTCTGTATATGAAAATGCAAGTCCCTTTTACTCTCACCACTATCATGTCATTATATTTCAAATTTTAATGTTAGACAAAGTGAGAAAAATGAGGTCTGGTTTCCTTGAAAGACTGTTACTTGGACTTTTCATTTATATGTGTCTGAGAGGAAGAGGTTAGAAATCTCTTTCTTTTGATTTGTAATTGAAACTGCAAGCTATATTATGCTCTAACTCTAGTTATTTGTGTACCTATAATAAAGGCATATGACTTCAATTTGATCCTCTTTAAAAAAATATAAACATAAAAATAGCCTCAATGAATAAAGGAGAATAAGGATTCTTGATAGACCATGGGGTGTTAGTAGCAAGTGCATATTAAAGATAATCTCAAATTTGGGGAGGTTTTTTTTTTTTGCTTCTTTCTTTGTTGTTCACATTCAGAAGTGCTCAGAGGTTATTCCTGACTTTGTGCTCAGGAATCACTCTAGATAGGGGGAGGAATCAAACCTGTTTAGATTGCATATACTGTCTTGTACTACATGGCCCAAATTTTAAGTTTTTTTTCTTTAATCCTCCTATTTATCAGTCTCTGAACTTAAATCTTTGTATACCAGTGTCTTAATTATGATTTAAGAGCTGAACTTTGTCTACTTATGGAAAAAATCTGTAAGAGTATATTTTAAAACTGTTTATTCACTTATTTATTTTTATGGGTCGCTCTCATTAGAGCTCACTAGCTTCAGGTCAATGGGTTGGAGACCTCAGGGAACACCAGGGCTATATCTGGGAGTACTTAGTGGAAGAATATAGGGCTGGGGAAAAACTCAGAAACTTGTACATGCTAGCCATATGTTCTTATTTTTGAGTCTCTCCCTAACCCTTCAGGAATCATTTTTATTTAGTTGGTTTTGAGATTATTTCTCAAGACAATTTCTTGAAAGTTGTTACACCATGCTTCAGGTAGTGTTGTCAATATCCTGAACAGAATTTTGGCAGCAGATTATCCTCCAGTGAGCTTCTGATAACTAATACCTGAGTTCTACCCTGATAAGGCTATGAAGTAAAGAACACAAATAAAACTTGCTTTGACTTTTGACCTACAGAAAATATGAGACAGTAAAAATGTTATTTGACTCTTTCAAGTTTTTAGGAACTTGTACAGCAATAAAAAACAAATGCATCCTTCCATGACCAAATCCTATAATAAAACTCAATTACATCCTGCCCCTAGAGGTGTTGCAGGTGTGGCTTCAGTTCCTGGCTGCGTTGGCAGGTGAAAGACAGGAGGCAGGCTTGTCTACATCCAGGGCTCTGCCCCGTGTGCCCTGGATGGTTGATGGTCTGACAGAAAAAAGACTGGGCCCCTGGGATGAATCCAGAACCATGGCAGAGCCTGGCAAGCTACCCATGGTGTATTCAATATGCCAAAAACAGTAACAGTAGAGATGAACTGGACAAGGGACAGACCAGGCGCACAGCTGTGACAGTGCACAGCCACGCAAGAGGCTTAGATAACAAAGTAGGCTAGGACCAGGTTCTTCCCAGGATCTTTCACATCTGTACACCATAATGATCATTGTAGTTGTAGTAAACTGGGGAGGTTGATGGGGAATGAGGAACTATAATGTCACACTAGAACTCACTAATAAATATACACACAGATAATTGCATCATAAACCATAAGGCAAGTCACAATGTGTAAGAGAAGAGAGAGAGAAATACAGAGACAAACAGAGATAGAGAGAAAGATGAGAGACTCAGGCGCATGAGAGAGAGCTGCTATTTGGCTCTCCCTAGCTCAGCTGACCATGAGGCTCCCAGGAGGCAAGATGGGCTTGGGAGTGGGCCCATCACTTCTGTAGGGCCTCGGAATCACCCAGATGAGACTTGCTCATCATAATAGCCTCCATTATCACAGTCCGGACCCAACAGCTCATCAGAACCCATGCAAGAGAGATGCTGATCTCAAGACCAGCTCAGAGCAGCCGAGTTTGAGGCCAGGTAAGTGGCTCTCAGAGGCGGAAGTACCGGGCATTCCTCGAGATGGAGCTGGGGTACCCCTTCCTCTCTCTGACCTGATCTGGAGGCCTGGTAGCCCTGCCCATGAACTGCCTCAGGGCTCTCGGCCATGATGCAGAGACTCAGAAGCACGGAGGGAAAGCTGTCATCCGGCTCTCCCCTAGCTCATCTGACCATGAGGCTCCCAGGAGGCAAAATGGATTTTGGGAGTGGACCCATCACATCTATAGGGCCTCAGAAGCCGCTGGCCATTTTCGTGGTCCGGACCCAGTACATCAAACTAGTGGAACCAATCATGTTCTAGAATATATTACAATCTACAATGTGTAAGAAAGGGAAGTGAGAAGGAGGAGAGATAAAGAGAGAAAGGAGATAAATAACTGCCATGGAGGCAGCTGGGGAGAGGGGAGGTTAGGTGGGGACATTGGTGAATGGAAATGGGCAGGGGTGGAGGGATGGGTGTTGGAACACTGTAGAACCAAAATTCAAACATTAACTTCTTGTAATTGTATATCTAATTGTGGTATAATAAAATATTTAAAAACTCATAAACCAGTTTTTATTATTTAAATAGTCTACAGAACAGTAGAGGACACAGAATAAATAGAAAGAAAGGGCATAGAACTAAAGAATAATAATAGACAACATAGCCTAGTTGCTTCAGCATCAGTTGTGGCAAGACACCACCATTAGATAACTACGACATTGCTATCTCTGCTAGATAAAAACCACCATTGCACCTGGTTGCTGCTGTTGAGCTTGAGTGCCAGTGCTGCCAGCCAGGGATATGCTAAACATACAATTCATTCATCACCATCAGGTGCCTCTTTGTTGAGGTTCAAAGTATTGAATGAAAACAAATGTTTTCCCAAGTTTAAGCCACACAACCATACCCTATATAATGGCAAGCAGTGGTCTGCTATATTGGTTCAGAAGTACAGTTACTGAAATATAGAGTTTGTTATAGTATATTAAGTTAATATGTCTTTGTCCTTTCAAAGTTCAATAACAAAATAGACGACATAACTTAAAAGCAACAGAAATTTGTTTCTCACAGTTCTAATGGCTGGAAAGTCTAAGATCAAGTTTCAAGTATTTGGTGACTACCGAGGATTTATTTACTGGTTCATGATGACAATATTCTCACCATATCCTCACACATTTTAGAAGAAGCACGAGACATAGAGTTATCCTATTAGGATCAGGGCTTCACTCTAATGATCTAATCACCTCCCCATTATAAACACTAGAGGTTAGATTTCAAATCCAATATGAACATGGGGTATGGAGAGATACTTTCTCTAGAAAATGGTGTATCCTATAGGTCCTTGTTTGCTTAGTTTTAGGCAAAGGGAGGGTCAGGTGGGGGGGCCTGCTATGTATAATACTAGATGAGGAAATGTACTGTAGTGAAATGTGGGTGCCTAGACACCCTTTACCTCAGCGTTTTGAGAAAAGGACAGAGAATGAAAAAATCAAGGAGGAAGAAAAAGAAAGGTAAGTAATAGGCAGTATATAGGGTGTTTAGAAGCCAGTTTGGGACATCATTTACCAAATCAGCCAAATGAGTCAAACCTAGGCAGGAAGATGTGATGCTACTTGGGCACTGTGTTGCTGGGAACCCCAGGATCACCTAGTTGATTATCAAGGGCCTCCAGAGACAAACTCAACAATGCTAGGGAAGTCATGAGATACAGAGGATAAAACCCAAGAGCCTTACATGCAGGATAATAGCCTAGCACCTATATTATATCCCTGATCCCATGTCCTACAGTATTACAGGATTCAACTGTAATAATCACAGTCAAACTGGTGAATTGGTAATATATAGAATTATGACAGATGTAGCTGTTTACAGATATAATGATAAGACTTAAAATGTCTTGGAGTTATGCAGCACTGTCCTCTGTACACTGATCCTGTCCATCCTCTGTGAAGGAAGAAATTTCATCCTATCAAAACTTGGCTGATGGAACATGCCTCCCAATAGAAAAGTATTAGGATTCAGGGCAATCATGAAAAATTTAACAAGATAAATGACTCATATCGGTAGATAGACAGTAATTGAATCCATATGTGTGGATAAGCTTGCTTAGTCTAAGATCAAAGCATAAGGACAGAAGAGACCATAGTGAAAGCCGCAAGGAACTTCAGCAGTGCTTGGCAAGGGAGAGAATGACAAGTAAGGAGATGGAAGAGTGAGAAATGCAGCTTTGAGGTATACTCCAGAGTATACCTCAGAATTCAGTTTCACATCACAATTAATTATCTTTGATAACAAAATACAGCTTTATAATTAAACATAATCTTATTTTGTTATGCTTTGTTTTCATTCTGGGGCCATACCCAGTGGTGCCTTAGGCCTGGTGGTGCGTGGGGCAAAATTGTGGTGCTGGAATTTTGTACCAGGTTTGGCTGCTTTTCTGGCAGCACTTTTCTCTAGTAATAATTCTCTGAACCTATGATTTTTACTTAATAAAATTACTGTAAAAATATCAGTTGTGCATTGTTTTCTAAGCTTTATGAAATTAAAGTTGTGACTATTTTAGAGGAAATATCCAAACTACAGTTATAGTTTAAGTAAGAATGAGGGATCAGGGAACTTTCATCCACCATTGGTAGGAAAGCTGCCTGGTACAGCCCTGACAGAAAACAGTGTGGAGAGCTGTAAGTAAACTTAGAATTGAACTGTCATATGGCCAGCAATTCTATGCTTTTTGAGTATCTTTCCCAAGACATAAAGACACTCTCTCAAAAGACATATGTACAACATTATTCATTGCTGCACTCAATACAATTGCCAAGCAATGGAATTAAACTAAGTGCCCAATGATAAATGAATGAATTACTAATGTATGGTATATTTATGCTATGGAATACTATGCAGCTGGAAGAAACAATGGAATTGTGCCATTTGCTTCAACATGGTTGCTACCACATGGTATGATTCATGCTGAGTGAGGTAAGCCAGAGAAGAAAGACAAAACACAGGATGAGCTCACTTATATGTGGCATGTAGAATACTAGATGAGGAAATGTACTATAGTAAAAGACGGGTGCCTAGATCACCCTTTACCTCAGTGTTTTGAAAGAAGCTCAGAGAAGAAAAAAATCAAGAAGGGAAGAAGAGAAAGGGAAGTAATAGGTGAACAGGCCCCAGGGGCTTCTGTTACATCAGTAATCTGGGTGAATATTAGAGCCATATATCCAAAACACAGATTTAACAAAACTGAAATATGAGCTCAAAGCTGCAACTACTGAAACCTTTTTAATGTGCCTGTCAAGTTAACAGGTGGAGGTGGGTGGGTGCAGGGGTGAGGAGGGACTATGGAAACACTAGTGGAGGGCGTTCATCATTGGTGTTGGTATTGGTGTTGAAATATTATATGACTAAACTCAATTATCAATAATTTTGCAAAACACGGTATTGTAATAAAAAATTTTAATAAAATGAGGGATCAGGACCCAGGGTCTACAGTCCACACAAAACAATTTCTCTCATGTTGCAAAATTGTCACTCTCCCAACTCCAAATATATTGAAAACTGCAATATTAAAGCTGTAAAGCTCAATGTAATATTTTCTAAAATAACCAAACTCCATTTTCTTTAATCATTGAGAATATGATGTGGTCATAATATAAACCTGGAAACAATCAGAAATAGCTTCAGAATTCAACAAATTGAGTATGACAGGTAATCACACACATACACACACACACATATATATATATATAAATCAGCATAATAACTTTTAATAACCTGTATCAGACTTGTGTGGTTCATATAGAATGGGAAAAGTTTACCTGTAAAAGTTAATGATGGAGAAGACTATAGAGAGGAAATAAATACCTATATGAAGGCAGCTTATTTTTGTTAGAGGACAATTTTTAAAATAGTGAAGAAACACAATAGAAATTGAAGGAGGTTGCAGAGAGATAAGGCTCCTGACTGGCCATGTATGGTAGGAATCTGGGAAGTTACAGCCAAGAGAGGTTATTCCACAAGAAAAATTACACTTTATAACATCTCTAGATTAGATTATTCCATTAATGCTTAAGACCACTATATTTTCTTTGCTAGGAATAAATCCTTTATTCTATATCCTTTATTGAACCTTCAAACCCCTCTCCAGTTTTTCTTTATTTTATTTATCCTGACCAAAATTTAGTCAAATATGCTTCTTGTTTTCCAGACCACTACTCAGACCCAGGCACAGAACTCTCTCAAAATATGCTATTGTAAACTTTTGCTTAGAAACTCCATATAATTGGAAATTCAGGTCATATTTAGCCTCCTTTTAAATGTGGTCATCACCTAGGTTTTTGTGGCACAGACACCCAGAAATTATTTATCCTAAACCAGAAAAACGTTGCTATAAGGAAGGCTTTTTGAAACAAAAACAAGTGAGGCCAGAATGTAGAAGTAAATTGTGCTATATTAGGAGAATCATTCTAACCTTGAGGCTGATCCTCAGTTGGATAATCCTGGTGTTATCAAATATCCCTGAACAGGATGCCCAAAAAAGGGGAAATGAATTCAGAATTCAGAATTAATTCAGGGAAGCACCGACCAGCAAGTCAAAACATAATTCCTCTTCAGAATGATCAATTGGAAGAGGAAATAAGATATCTGTTCAAAAATCTGTTAAATTTATTTTATGTATGACAAAGACAACAACAATACAATAAAGACAATGACAACTACAACTACTTTTACTGCCGTTGATTCTAAGAGCTGCCATCAACTGAATACCATTTGCACCCAATTGGCTTATTAATTCTTGACAACATCCTTCAAGTTGCATATTATCTGCTCTTTACAGAAAAAAACTGTCAATTAATTGAATTGATACAGCTAGAAAAAGGAAAGAAGCAAGATTGTAACCATACTCCAAAGCCCACACAAAACCGTCAAGGTGAGGAAACTGAGATTAAGCTGCGCTCTCAGGAAAGTTTGGGGGTGTAACTTGAATTAAACTGGAAGATGAAATTGAATTGAGGATGACAGTCCTGGGTAGCACCAAATACACTGCATCTTGGCCTTTTTTCACTATCATCCCTTTTCCTTAAAGTTGAGGGCACTGGGCCTTTATTTATATTTTCTAACCAGTAGACTGGATCAGGGATTGAGCATGGCTGAGTCTATAGTTAATAGTATGTGGGGAAAGCAAATGCTAGCACAATTGAGTCATCTTCCTGGCTGTAGAATCGGATTATTGATGAGGTTATTGATGGGGCTGTTGCATGATTATCTCCTATACCTGAGGGCTGGCTCATAGTAGGTTCTCAATAATTGCTTGCTGGTGTATTTATTGATCAATTAGTTGTTATGATAACTGCCTGAATAAAAATTCATTAGGAAAAGCAACAATGGTTTTTCATTATCCATTATCCATATGTGCTTCCGTAGACCTGTCACGTGGATATGTAACTTATAGTACCCCCAAATTTGACCTCTCCTCAGAAAACAGGATGTGAGCTTTGTCATTCCATATGATAGATTTACTTTTCCCCTGGGTACTAGTTACATTAAGTGAAACAATACTTTGATTTCTCTCCTGCCCTTTATAAATGGGGCAGGAGACTATCACCTTCAAAGTCCTGGACCACTCAAGGATCCAGATCCCATTAGCTCTGAACAGATCTGCTGGCCCAGCTCATAGGGGCAAAGGCTGCACACACATCCCATCCTGTTTCTCTTCCGACCCACCCCACTTCATACTGCGGTATGAAAGATGGTATATTAAGTTGAGTGTGTGCACATATTCCAGACTTCCATACTGGCAAAAGAAACTGCTCAAGTACCCATGAAGAGGAAGTTAGAGTCTAGAGAAGACCTTAATTAGAAGGTTGATGGTCAGTGGCGTTGGCATCTGTTGCATGAGTTCATGTCAGAGAAAGTGAAGTCTTTGAAGATTAAATGCCAACAGATTCTAACCACTATGATATCTAACTCACAGGGAGGCCGCAAGTCCATTTCTAAGATTTCAGAGACGTTCTAAATAGAAGCATAACTTGGTTTTAACTCTGGTTTAAGATCTGGGAAGTTTATATTTTTTATTCTTTAAAAACATTTTGAATAAATTCTTATTAATATTAATGAATAATCATTTTTTACTTTATTCAGAAAGGTTCTTAGACTGAGATGGGTCATCATAAATAACTGGTGTAAAAGGTATAAATTTGAACCATCCAAAACAAACATCCAAAACAAACATCCAAAACATACAGGGACCATGCCATTGACTATTCAGATGGTAATGGAAAGTCCCTATGGGCAAAGATAGTCAATACTCTATCCCTTCTCTGCTCTCTCCTCCCTCCCCATAAACGTTCATTTTTATTCAGATTAAATGTTTTCATTTCATTCTACAGACCAATTCTAATGGTGTCCACTCATATGCAGATTTTGATATAGAGTGTTACCTGTAAAATCCAAGACACTTATTCCTAGCCAAAGCGTGAGCAAGATTTTTACAAATAATTTTTATAATTGTTTCTTCTATTCCCAAGCTCTTGACCACTGTGGATAAACTTATTTTCACATCTTATAAGCAGTCTGACAGTAGTCAGAAGAATACTTACTGAAGAGATTGAATATTATAACTGATAAACATGTGAAGAGGAATACCAGTGGAAAATGGGTTCTTAAAATATCCCGAGCAGAGGCTTGAACAGGAATTAACAGTTTGGGATTATTGACAGAAAACTACATAGCAGTATTCCTTCCCAGCACTGATTAAGCAAGCACTGTCTCACTGTATGACTGTCATCCCGTTCATCATCGATTTGCTCGAGCAGGCACCAGTAACATTTCCATATGTCATGTCTCATGCAAGTAGAACCCAAGGGCACCTGCTTGCTCCAGGAACATAAAGAGCCTCAAACCATTCCATCAGGTCATGGGAATGAGGTCGATAATTGTTACTGATATTTGGCATATCAAATACGACACGGGTAGCTTGCCAGGCTCTGCCGTGCAGGTAGCACACTCTTGTAGTCATCTCTAAATCCAGTATTTATTGATGAACTGTGCGGCCACTTGTGGCCGCCGCAAACCAGGCTGTGACAGGCTGGTCTGCTGGGTGGAGTTCCAATGAGGAGGAAGTCTGGATGTGGAAAATGGAGGCCCTCATGGAGTGGGGGGTCCTCTGGCTTGTTACTAGGCTCTGCGGGGTGGCGGGCCAGGGCTAGAACCAAGGATATGTTGGCACCTGTCAAGAAGTAACCTTACAGAGTTTTTTAACTATTGACTTAATAAATAGTGTTATTTTAATTCTAATAAATCTGGTATAACTATTTCTAAGGCAATATTCCATTATGGACTAGCAATTTAATGCTTTGTTTGAACAGTGCTCTTAATTGCCAAAAAGTATTTAAACAAACACAGGTGGAAAATACAGCAAAAAAAATCAGATATTAAAGTGGTGATGGTAAAATTACAATTTTTTTTAAAGTTTAGGTATTTACAAAAGTATTCACCATACTTTCATAAAAGTATGGTATAAAGGAGTTTGGATATAAAGCTTTTCTTGTACTGAGTTTGTAGTTTTATTTCTCTGATCACTAATTTCTTCATTTTATAAATAAAACACTTAATTGCTAAGTAATTCTGGGGCACAAATGATTTAATACACTGTCTGATGCTCAGTTTTACTCTCCTCTCTTCCTGAAGTGAAGAAAAATGTCCCATCAAGATCTTCCAGGTTAGATATTTATTTCCCAGTCTTACAGAAAAGTTTGCCAAGTCAAGAGGTCAGCATTAGGACCCAGCCAGCTCCCAGAAATCTACCTTCTGCCATATTCAAAGCATCAGAAGAGTAGCTTTGCCCATGAAAACTGTAGCATTGGAGGAGGGAAATAAAACCTATAATTAATCAAACAAGAATTCCCAGAGCAAACATGCATCAATTAGGGGGGAAATGTTACCGTCAGGTGCTGGGTTTGGAATTTCACGAGGGACTCATAAGGTGAATAAACTAAGCTCTGGCATTGATTATGGAAAGCAGTGACTGCATGATGTTAGGACTGCTGCGATCAGTTCAGCCAGAAACACACTTTTCAGAGCCTGGAATCCTGTTACCGTGGTGCTTACTGACAGTCAAAGAAAGAAAAATGGGACCACTCAATGGAAAACTCCTTGATCTGTTTGTCTTCAGTCAAGTGTCATACCAATGGCGATATTCTTTGCCTGTTTTACAGCATTGCATGTTCTTTAAATTGGAGAAAGTAAAAACAAGAAATTCTTCATTACCCCTTTTTTGTACCAGATGAGACAAACATGCTCCCTCAAATCATTTAATATGTTGACTATGACTGTGTATAGTATTCTTTCTCCTTATAGCACCCGAACTTGGAAATTAGGAGTATCCATGTCATTTATGCAAGGAACTGGACACATAAATCCTATTTGGGATTAAATAGGGAAGAAGAGAAAGGTGAGAGAAGTGAACTAGCCACAAAAATCAAAAGACCATTGCTTAACATTTCAAAATATCTCACTATCCTCCTTGTTCAGTAAGCCCTCACTCCATTATGATTTTTTGTTTTTGGTTCTGATTCTCCCATGAAGAGGCACCATATTTCACCTCATTATTGCCATACCCTATTTTTTAAATTTCAGTCAAAAAATTTCTTTATAACCTTTTATAACTTTGCATAATGGTTTCACTTCAATTTTCTACATACATACATACATACATACACACACACACACACATGTGCTGATCATGGGGCCCAGTGGTAGAAGATATGCTCTGCATAGAATTCAATTCCTAGGACGGAATCTTTAAAAAAATTTCTGGCACAAAATCTGCTATCATTATATGGCTAAAATATTCTATTATGTGTCATATTTATTGTTGTGAAATTTTAAAAGTATAATCGTGGATAGTGTACCAAGCTATGGATTATGTTTTGGGAGACATTTACTTCTCATTTTGATACTAATGTGATAAATGACCAAAAGATAATACATTTCAGTTGTAAGATTGAGATGTGACAAATGCATCCTAAACCACTTTGTAAATCAGTGTTTAAATATAGTGGGAAAGAAGGTAGTAGTTCTCTCCCTCAATTTCCCCTGGGTATGAGCCATAAAAATCATATCAATGTTTCCTAGTTCTTTTCACTCTTATTCTACCTTCATAATTGTGCCATATATAATTACATTCATATTATTCTTTCTTTTTCAATAAACCACTCAGACTTCATCCACTCATTCTCACTCTTCCAAGGGAACAATGATCATCAATTATAAAGGATAGTTGCAAAACAACACCTAAAACAAACTTCATCTCTCAAGAGAGGACGTCTAGCTCCTCCCCAGGTTTCTGGTGCTTTAGAGAAATTTCTTGAGCTATAGAGATGATCCCGGAAAGTACAGTCTTTATATTATTCTTGTTTACTAACGTTCACTTAGCTTGACTTTTTTTACTTAATTAAATTTACTTTAGAAGACGGTTTTTATTACTAGGACATCACTTAATAGACTCCAAAACTATGGGTAAAGCTTCAGTGAAAACAAAACAGTGTCATTACATTTTAGCTACGCATTTTGTGTGCCAAATACTCTTTTCTTGTTAAAGAGTGAAAAATAGCACCTGCCATAGGGGTGTGAAAGATACAACAGTCACCGAAAGCTTTCTTCTGGGAAAAATAGGGAAATTGAAATACTAACATCACAGAATTCTCTTTAGCGATTCAGGTTGCAAAAAGAATGTTCTTGAGCTTGACAAAAGCTTCTCATACCACTGCAGTGTGGAGTACCGAGTTGAAAGTGCTTGATTAGATGATAATTAAATCAAAACATCGTAATGTTTTGTTTAATTTTTTTTTTGCTTTTTTTTGGGTCACACCCAGCGATGCTCAGGGATTGCTCCTGGCTCTGCCCTCAGGAATTACTCCTGGCGGTGCTCGGGGGACCATATGGGATGCCGGGGATCTAACCCTGGCCGGCATGGGCCAGCCGCATGCAAGGCAAATGCCCTACCCACTGGGCTATCGCTCCGGCCCCATGTTTTGTTTAATTCTGTTCTCTTTTCATTCATGGGTTATTTACACAATATCTGTTCATTGTCTATATCATTGGGCTTTCACTCTGTTCCCAGCTAAACGGCCACCTCTTCAGTGTCATCCTATTCTACTGTTCCCTTGAGTGCTGAGAGTCTAAGTAAGGTTCTACCTTCTAGATCTAATAGCATCTTTGTTTCATCCCTTTCAGGGTTTGTGCTTTTCTTCTGTGCCCACTTCACTCCATTCCCATCAGGAGTCCAGACCCCTGGGGCTCAGAGGCCAGATGAGCCCCTGACACACCTGGTCACGCTGCTGAAGCCTGTATTTTTCATATCTCACACTTGTCTGCCTGTGTCACTCACACCTGTGGTCAGCACAGACTTGAAAACACACCTGCTTCTGAGCCCAACCTACAGAGAAGGTGTGTCAAGCGTGACTAATCCCCCAGCAGGCTTGAGGACACAGCTTGCAGATCTTGTAGAAAGTGGTTCAGATCCTTTCCCATGGCTAGCCTGAGCTCAGTCTCCCAAGGAAGCATGGAAAAGTGTGCCATATGCTAGTGGCAGATCTGTGAACACAAACACAGCATTCAAATTTCAATCATATCTAGAGTAGGATCAATGCTATCACTCATCATCTTTTGAAGTTCCTCTTTGGTCACCATGATTCTAGTCTTCTCAAGTTTTGAAAAAGAACAGAAATTTTAGTTCCAAAAGTATATCAATCAGGTACCCCAGAAGTGTTCTATGATATACTGTTGCATCAATGCTGGCATCTCACAAAGCCAAATATTTCTAAGTATCCACTCTTCCACTCAAAAGAAAGGATAATAAGAATCTGGGTGTGACCTATGAAAACAGTAGGGAGAGCAAAATTTAAAAAAAAAACTGATATTAGTGTATTGTATTCTGGTGAAAATGCCTTGGTCATGAAGTCATTTATCTTCAGATATTTCCACTAAGATTGTAATCAAGATATAGAGCAGTCCTAGGTAGGTAGCAACATGCTAGCTGCCAGATGAAACAAATTTGGGGAGGAGTGGGAAGAAATTGTCCTTGATTTAGTCCACAAGAATTCCCAAAATGTATAATCAAGCAACTCAGAACTTACAGTGAAAGGTAATTAAGGACACAAGAAAATAAATCATCATGCATAAGAATCAGTGGAAACAAAGATACCAGATGTAGACCCTGCACCAGACACCGAACATGTTCTGTCTGATGCATCAGAACTCACCTGCTTCACATTCTGGTCACTGTTCTAACAACCAACTCTCTGTGGGTTCTAACCAGCTTTTTACAAATGCAGACTGAAAATGTCCTCTCTTATGTCTGCACCTCAAGATTCTCTCCTCTTGTCTCTGGACTTCCATGTTGCTAAACGGGTCAGAGACACTGGAAAGACTGCTTAGTTTGTGGAAACTGGGAATGCCGGGAGCCAGTGCCTCATGGGACAAAACTTTAATGGCAGTAGCCAACAGACAAATTCTTACTCGTTCAGTGAAATAGAGTTTGTTCAGCTTCTTGCAATGCTATTACATAGTTTTGTCTTATTCTCTGAGGAAAAACCACCATATTTATTGGCAATGAGCAAGTATTCCTTTAGCTGTCATTCTTCCTTCCCTGCTTTTCCCCCTGCTCACTTGTTCCTAGATTGCACTGCCTCTCATTCATAATGAGATAAATCTGCAGACAATACATAATTCTCTTTTTGAATGCTTTATGTCGTACAACACTTAATTTAACATCTGGCCCCTGAACCCCTGAGCATTGCTCATTGTGAATGGCAAATCATAGATAATTATCAAAAATAGTAATAAAGTTTGCAATTTCCTATAGCTAGTTAAAATAAAAGTAAAAGTTCTTCAATTGAAAAAAGAGAAGTATAGATGTTTCAGTCAAATTCGAAAATAAAATAGTGAACAGTCAGTGTGGATGTGAAATAAAAATGGGACCCTCATTTTCTGCTGCTGGGAACATTGATTGGTCCAACCCTTTGGGAAAACAATATGGATACTTCTCAAAAAAAAAAAACTAGAAATTGAGCATCCATATGACCCAGAATTCCACTTTATGGCCTCTACCCCAAAGTCCCACAAACTTTATTCAAAAAAGACACTTATCTTTTCTTTTATACAAAGAACACTTGTCTGTTCTTTGTAGCACTATTCACAATAGCCCAAATCTGGAACAACCCAAATGTCTGAGAACAGATGACTGGTAAAGAAATTATGGAACAAATTCACAGTGGAATAATAGTTGGTCAGAAGCAAAGACGAAATTGTACAGCTTGTTGCCATAAGGATGGATCTGAAGAGTATCATAGTGAGTGAAGTGAATCAGAAGGAGAGGGATACAGAGTCATCTCTCTCCTGTGCTGTACATAGAGAAATATTATGGGGAATACCGTGCCCAAAGGCAACAGAAACTGAGAACTGGGTTTTCAGCAGGAAGCTTATCATAGGAGGGTGTGCCGGGGTGGGGGAAGAGGGAAGCTGGAATGACTGGTGGGAGGTATGCTGCTAGAATTGTATATTTGAAACTATACCATAGCAGTTTTGTAAATTATTATGCTTATAATAATTTTTAGAAATAAAATAGTAAACAGAACCACAAATATATCAATAACCAGTTAAAGGCAACATTTTTTATTCTTTTTTTTTTTTTGGCACCCGGCGGCTCAGGGTTTCTCCTGGCTCTGCACTCAGGAATTACTCCTGGCGGTGCTCGGGGACCTATGGGATGCCGGGACGACCCAGGCCGGCATGGGCGGCAGCGCAAGGCAATGCCTTACCCGCTGGACTATCGCTCCAGCCCCTTTAGTTGAATTTCATAACAAAAAGTTAGCTAAATATTCTTGCAAGAGGAATTCTTAAACATAAGAACTCGAAAACTTGAAGTAAAAGAATTAAAAAAAAAGAAATGTTAGGCAAATAATAGCCCTAGAACAGTAAATGACTCGGGCCTTGACCGAGTCCAACATTGCTCCTAGGGTTCACACAAGTATGTGTGTGTGTGTGTGGGGGGTATGCTGGCCTGACTTGGAGCAGGGATTTGGGCCCTCCCCCCCCCCCATTCCTCCACTCCATGTCGGGCATGGCTGCGTAGCTCACAGCCTCCACAGCGAGCAATGCTGGACAAGAGACAGACTAGACTCACAGTTGCTCAGCTCGACCCACATGGAGCAGCCAGTGGAGTTTCAAGGGCCGGTAAAGGGCTCGGCCCCTGGTTGGGTCCAACATAGCTCCTAGGGTTAGTAGACATGTGCGGGAGCCACACTGGCCGGACTTGGAGTGGGGATTTGGTCTCCTCCCCACATTACTCCACCTCCATGTTGGCTGGCTTGCGTCTCCACAGCCAGCGCGGACAAGAGACAGACCAGACCCACAGCAGCACCTCCATGCAGCCATGCAACAGACTTAGACACTAATGAAGGTTAGGACCAGTTCTTTCCCAGAACCTTTCACATTATACACTTTAATGATCATTGTAGTTGCAATAAAGTGGGGAGGTTGATGGGGAATGGGAATTATAATGTCACACCAGAACTCAATATTGAATATACACATAGAGACTTATATCTTAAACTGTTAATGTCTCTAGGGCAAGCCACAAAGTGTAAGAGAAGAAAGAGACAAATACAGAGACAGAGACAGAGACAGAAAGAAAGAGAAAGAAAATGTGCCTGCTATAGGGAGTCCCCCCATTTTCCACATCCAGATTCCCCTCTCGTCAGAACTCCACCAGCAGAGGAGCTGATCACTGCCCGGCTCACGCGACCGCAAGCAGCCAGCGTGGTTTATCAATAAATGCTGTAGATCAGAGGTGACTACAAGAGTATGCCACCCGCACAGCAGAGCCTGGCAAGCTACCCATGTCATATTTGATATGCAAAATACCAGTAACAATTATAGACCTCATTCCCCATGACCTGATGGAATGGTTTGAGGCTCTTTATGTTCCTGGAGCAAGCAGATGCCCTTGGGCTCTACTAACATGAGACAGGACATTTGGAGATGTTACTGGTGCCCGCTCGAGAAAATCGATGAGACAGACGTGAACATGACCACATTACGATAATGAATGGGAAGACAGTGATTCAGTGATATAGGGGCAGACTGGGTTTGGGTAGGAGGGAGTGTTAGGACATATGTGGTGGGAATGGGGCACTGGTGGAGGGCTCGGTGCTGGAACACTGTATAACAGAGACCCAATTATGAACATCTTTGTAATTATATATCTCAAGGTGGTATAATAAAAATTTTTTAAAGTTTATTTCTAAAAAATAATAAGAGCCCTAGATAATCAAGGTGGTTATATCATTATTAGACTAAGTTTATAAGGTAAACATCCTTAAAAATGACCCACTCCCTGCTACTGACAACTTTGCTCCTTCTTTCAGCAACATACTTCCAACCAATAGAATATAGCAATGTTGAGAAGGTGGCACCTCATGATGAGATATTATATTGTCTATGTTAGTATTATAACTCTATTGCTTTCCTGACTTGAAAGCCCTAATAAAGTAAACTGTCATCTTGAAGATGTTATAAATCAAGAAAATGGATATAATATTTGGTCACATACCAATCAGCAATGGAGACCATGAGGAGTTCATTGAAAACTGCCAACAGCTGTAGGCTGACTATTCCCTTCAGAGGAGCCTCGTGAAGTCTTGCCTGGCTTTATGGTCTTACAGAAACTGAGATAGTGGGTATATGACTACAAGATATGGCTCACGTTACTCAGCCAAGATAACTAATATTCAGGAAGTAACATTTTATATGAAAGCATTATTTTCAATTACTACTTTAAGAAAAGATTCAATTCATAAGGAAAAGCTAAAAATTTTTAAATTACGTTATGATGATACAATAGACTCAACTACATAAACCAGAAGTTTGTGCAAGTGCAGGTGTAGGGCAAAAAGCTGGTTTGCTTGACTTTGCTAATCATTTTCTATGAAACCTTAACCAACTCACCTTTCCTGATCCTGATAGCTGTAAGCCTGTGACTGCATGCAATAAAGTTTCATTTTCTTATAAAAATTTGCTAATTAGTGATTAAAATAGCCAAATTGAGTAACTTTTAGACATTTTTACCAATGCCAGTGTATTTTTTTTCATCATCTGACACAGGTTTTTTAAAATTCCTCAACAAGACCAAGAAAATGGCATCTTGCTAGGTATGAGGTATTGAATATGAAGCACAAAGTGATTGCAGAAAGCCAGGGAAGTTTAGCTTAAAAAATGTCAAAGAACCCCCTTTGAATATGTCTCACTCCTCCACCCCAAGTACCACAAGACAGCTTTGTACAATTTTCCCTTTTGCCACCACTTTCTAATCAATAGGTTAAGTCATCTTGATTGAAGAAATCAGGCCAAAGAAAGCAAGTAAAAGAGCCACCAGTGTGGCCAGTTTATAGGACACCATATCCCAGAGAACTTGTTTCATAAGTGAAAAAAAAATCTTTAACGAGAATTTAAAGACCATGGAAATATGATCACATTGAGGCTGATGTCCCTTCCAACAGGTGAAGACATTAAATAATGCAGAAGTCAGTCTACTAGGAATTGATTTGGAATGAAAAGTCTCACTGGTGAAGCTATACATTTATGTATAGCACAAATAAAGTTGCAATTAAAAAGTGTATATTCAGAAAAATGTGTGTCTGTGTGTGTTGCCTTTTACTTCTGCTTTTTAAATGTAAAACATGATTCTTTGTCTTCAGGCAGAAATTTAGCCATATTCTCCTGCAGGTAAGTTATCTACAAATTCTAGCCTGAGGGTAGACTTTTCACTTTGTATTTAATGCTGTTTGAAGATGTCTGAGTGGAACTTAGGAAATTCCCAGCATCACAGAGGAGGTTTGTATTTTCCATTTAACCCCTGAGTTCTCCCTCCTTTTCACAAATTGTCTCTGTGCTGCTGGTAGCCCCCCCCAGCCTAAAACTGAGAGGCCTGTAGGAAGCTTTCAGGACAGTTTGGGTAAGACATAAATATTTTCATTTCTTCCAATCCAAGATGGATACAAAATTTGGAAATATCTGTAGGAAGCCAATCATGGAGTCCTGAAATAGAAGCTAATTCTTGATCACTTGATCACTTGATCACTTGAATCCAGTTACTCTTTGATTTGCTCGAGCAGGCGCCAGTAACATTTCCATTGGACCCTATCATGTGCCAATGTAGCCCAATGGCATCTGGTTGATTCAGGAATATCAAGAGCCTCAATCTGTTCCTTCAGGGTCTTGACAAGGAAGTCTGACCATCTTGTAGGTGGGCGGCCACGTGATCTTCTTTGACATCCCGTGGGACCCAGTTTACCGTGAATATTCTACCAAACCAGTAACAAGCTAATTCTTACACACTCAAAACAAGGAAGTAGCATTTAATGCTACGGGTTTTCAACTCATGGCTCAGCCACTTACTGATTCATTTATTTTGAAAAACTTCCCCTTAAAGGAGTTGGGTGAAATCTAAGTGGTGCTCAGGAGGCCTACCAGTAATTCTTGTCCAATCTGGTGGTAGTTCAATGCAAGGAACACAAAGTGCAATGCTGCTCAGGTCCTGCAGTGCCAGGGACAGCCAGGCTATACCCATACACCTGGAAATCTCCTACATCAGACCCCATGATGCTGGAAGGGACCGAGTGGTTTCAGGGAATCAAACCTGATCTCAAGAATTCTTGGCATGTACCCGAATATCACTGTGCTATCTCTCAGACACTGGCTACTTTTCTTATACTTTTTATACCCTCATTTCCCTTATCTAATATAGGACTGTTATAATACAACTTTCAAAGCTTTTTCCCTGAGGGAAAATATATATATGCATATATATACATATATACACATATATATTATGTAAGCTTCTTAACATAGAATCTGGTATTCAAACAATGTTTACATTTTAGTAATTAACAAAACTCTAATTATCACAAAAGGAATAAAACGATATACAAGCACTTTACTGTGTCAGAACTCTCCAAGCACTCATCAACCAATCATTCTTCATGGTTTTTATTTTCTGGACTGGAAGCTCAAGCGTTGGAGCAATCAAGCCAGTTGCCCAAGTTTACACAGCAGTTTTAGTGACACATAGCAGAATCCACTTTCATTCTACAAGCAGATCCAGTAAAGATTCAGCAAAGTTAATTCAAATAGCTCACCCCTAAAGTTAATATATTTTTTAGGGCTGATAAAGCTCTTGTAATGGGGCGTGCTCAGGAATCCAAATCTACTTGGCATTCTCAGAAGCGTCCTTGGGCTGCTTGAAGATTCGCAGTCTATAGCTTTTGGCAGTCCCCAAAGAGGGAGCTCTTTCCACTAACAAAATACAAAATGCAAAATTAATAAAAGACCCTTTGAAACTGACAAATGTGCCTCAGGCAAACTATCTGCCCAGCAGCTGGTTAAAATTTAATCAGCTTTTTTTCAAAAAATTTTTTTCAGACCTATACATCTTTTGTATGGAGCTCCCCAGTTTGAGAGTGGTCAAAGTTTATTAAACAAGAAATAACAACCAAGGCTTTTTAATTCTGCAACCATACAGTGGATGCTTTATACAGCTGGACAATAATCAAGAAACTAATTGCTCAGGTCTCAACAAAGCTCACTAATTCCTTAATGATATCTATTCTTAATCTTTGAAAACATAAATTGGCAACTACACAATATACAAAGAATTATGACATTGATTTTGGCTTCTGAATGACATTGTGGTTTCTTCTGGGAAGATGAGCCTTAAGAGGAAAAGGCAGAAGAAGAAGAAATGGAAAATGAATGACCGTTGTATTGATAGGGTTTTGTGTAAAAACTATGAAACCTTAGTCAAGTCCATTGCTGCTGCTGCCACCACTAAACTAGAAAGCATTAGATGTTCAATTATTGCTGATCAATTGTCGCCAAGCAGGAAAAAAAGGGCTAATGGACATAGCTCTCATTTAATTTTCTTTATCAACTCTACTCCCATAAATATTAATAAAATTAAAAAGTGAAATGAAGCCAAGATAAACAACTATCTAAAAATAGAAACCTATCAAGAAGTAAATTAGGAAAGTTCACAGCTCTCTACAAAATGTAGCGATAACCACACAACTTCTCTAGTT
Source organism: Cryptotis parvus (assembly GCA_021461705.1). Classification (NCBI taxonomy): domain Eukaryota; kingdom Metazoa; phylum Chordata; class Mammalia; order Eulipotyphla; family Soricidae; genus Cryptotis; species Cryptotis parvus. The sequence goes on from JAJIBD010027994.1 coordinate 32,220, forward strand.
CCTAGGGTAGTTATTTGTAAAAGAGGAGAATGAGAGTTTGGAAGAGAGAGGGATTATAGTTAATAATAAGCAATGAGTTATTTATGCAGTACAGCCCTATAAAAGATGAATAAATTTGAGTTGAAAATATCAAGATCTTAGAACTGAATTGCTAGGATGAGACAGGTGTGTGTTGAGGGTTGGACATAAAGGAAAGAATGAAGTCAGATAACAAAATCTTCTAGGGTATGTGACTGGAAACAATCCTTTAGTTGAACATTGAGAGATTTTTGAAGAGTTTTGTCCTCAAATTAAGCACAGGAATCACTTCTAATAAATATTTTGTCTATTATAAGAAGCAAACTTGTTCATCCTTTGTGTCCATAATTAGATACGATATTAATGATATCCCAATAAGATAAGGACTGACAACTATTCTAATATGGGAAAGATAATACCCATAACACTCAGCTCTGAGCACTGTGAAATGGTGTTTCAGTTGAAATTCAAGTCCATACCTCAATCTCAGTTCTCCGTATACCAATGATTTAACATGAGTCATTGACTTTTTCTCTTTGAAGTTTATTTTCACTCTAACTTGAAGGAATAATAAATGACTTACTATAGGAAGACTGAATTAATGTAATGATATTATACTCTACTAATATTTATTACTGATAGAGAGTAAATAACTTTTTCCACCCCCATTCATTTATAGTACTAGCAGCCAGAGACCTAGGTTTGATCCTTATCACCAGTGGCCTCATCAACACCACCAGTATAACTCCAGAAGCTTCCAAGTATCAGTAGGTGGCTCCAGTGGTCTCCCACACTGTTAGTACCGAACCACTGGCTCAATAAGCCAGTATTGCTGTGAGTGGTCTCTGAGCCTCCATATCACCACTGGGAAACACACACACACACACACACACACACAAATACACACCTCCCAACACCACACAGGAGTTAAAATCATAATATTAACTTTACACCCATGTGGGGATAATTGCTCTCAAGTTTTCAAGTTCTGTCTGGTTTTGAAAGTTCATCCACTTCCCTGGTTACAAATTCTTGGTTTTTACTTCACTGAAGTTCTGGCCTCTCTTGGTACTTATATTCATCACACAGCCTAGTAACTAATTCCTAACATTATTCTGTGATTTTGCTCTTGGCTTCAAAATTTGTACTTGACAGAACTACGGATAACAGTAACTTGATCACTTGATCACTTGAATCCCGTTATTCATCGATTTGCTCGAGCGGCGCCAGTAACATTTCCATTGGACCCTATCACGTGCCAATGTAGCCCAATGGCATCTGGTTGATTCAGGAATATGAAGAACCTCAAACCGTTCCTTCAGGGTCTTTACAAGGAAGTCTGACCATCTTGTAGGTGGGCGGCCACGTGATCTTTTGACATCCCGTGGGATCCAGTCGGTAATGGCTCTAGTCCAGCGGTTGTCTCCAAATCGCGTTACATGTCCAGCCCATCTGATTTTAGATGCCTTGGCAAATGAGACAGCATCCCTGATTCTGGAATAGCGATGGAGGTCAGAACTCCGGATTCCTTCTCTCACTTGAGTGAGGCGTGATATTCCAAGCATAGCTCTTTCAATTCCTCTCTGGGAGACCGAATAGCATTCTCATCCTGCTTTCGTAGGGCCCAGGTCTCTGAGGCATATGTTAATGCAGGGAGAATGGTGGAGTCAAAGAGATGTGCCCGGAACCGGAGGTTCTTTGTCCTTTATCTATTTCTTCGATGCCTTTGAAGGCATTCCATGCCGCTCTCTTCCTCCCTGCGCAGCTCAGGTTTTAGGTCGCTCATCATGTTGATTTCTCGACCTAGGTACACATAACTGCTGCATTCAGAGATGTTTGTTCCATTGAGAGTGAATGGGGCCTCTGGAACTAGTTCATTCTTCATGAACATAGTTTTCTTTAGATTCAGCTGTAGACCTATCTTTCCACATTCTCGGTCAAAGTCAGCCAGCATCTGTGCCGCTTGGCTAATGTTTGGTGTTATTAGAACAATGTCATCAGCGAAGAGGAGGTGGTGTAGTTGCCGACCATCTATCTTCACTCCCATTCCTTCCCATTCTAATTGTTGCATGATGTTCTCGAGGGTGGCTCTGAAGAGTTTTGGTGAAATGGTATCACCCTGTCGAACCCCTCTTTTCACATTAATGATCACTTCTTTGTAGAATGGTGAGATCCTGGTGGTGAATCCGTAATACAGCTCAGGAAGGATCTTGATGTATTGGGTTTGAACAACCTGTTTGGCTAGGGCTTCGATGACTGCTTCAGTCTCCACAGAATCAAAGGCTTTCTTTAAATCAATGAACGTGAGACAGAGCGGCATCTTGTATTCCCTACAAACCTCAATGAGCTTGGTTACCTTGTGGATATGGTCGATTGTGCTGAATCCTTTCCGGAAACCTGCTTGCTCGCATGGTTGTCCTTCATCTAGTGTTCTGCTAATCCTGTTCAGGATGACTCGTGTAAACAGCTTGTAGATGACAGACAACAGGCAGATGGGGCGATAGTTGCCGATGTCGTGAATGTCTCCCTTCTTGAACAGTAGAACTGTCCTGCTGGTTTTCCATTGGGAGGGCACCTTGCATTCAGACAGGTAGCGTGTGAAGAGCTGAGCTAGTGTATTGATGAGGACCGGTGGCAGATTCTTCAGGTGTTCGGGTCTGACTTTGTCTGGGCCTGGTGCTGTTCCCTTCTTTACCGACGAGATGGCATGTCAGATTTCAGAAGGGAGAATGTTGGGAATGACATATCCATCCTGTGGAATTTGGTATGTGGGCAGGTGGATGTGGCTATCAAAGAGATTTGAGTAGAAGTCATGGATAATCTTCTCCATTGCCTTCCTGGAAGATGTGATAGATCAATCAGGGGCGTCGGAGGGCAGTCATCTTGGTCTTATAGTTGGCGAAGGACAGGCGGGCAGTCGCGAATGCTTTTCCTGGCTTCTGCTGCATCTTCCAGTATTTCTGCTCTTCTGTCTTTGAGGTCTTCTTTTATCGCTTCTCTGCACCGTTTAGCAAGTTTGGACGTTAGCATTTGGACTCCTGAGGCTTGCGCCTTTCCATGTTGGCGAATGAGCTTGAGAGTTTCTGAAGACAGGCGTCCTTTTGTGTTTTTCTCTCTCTCGGCATTCTTCGCACAATCATGGAGGTGCTGAACCAGTCGGTTGTATTCTTCATCGATGTCGTCAATGATGGTATCTTCCCATGTTGCTGCAATGGTGCCAAAGGGTTCCCAGTTGGTGGTCGTTCTGGGAGTTCTCTTCTTAAACTTTGCAGCCTTTTCTCCCGGTGCGGAAAGTAGAATTTTGCATGAAGGAGGCGGTGGTCCGATCCTGTTTGGAATTTGGGGACGACAGCTACATCGGTCAGACAAAACCGTCGATTGAAAATGATGTGGTCAATTTCATTGTGGAACTGTCCGCCAGGAGATTCCCATGTCCAACATTTCGCTTCAGCTTTCTGGAACTGTGAGTTCCCATGAATGGTCTTGGTGGACATGATGAACTCAGATAGTCTTTCACCCTGTTCGTTCCATTCTAGGCCATGGGTCCCGATGTGGAGTTCTTCAGCCGATCTTCTTGGTCCTATCTTGGCATTAAAATCACTGACTATGATCTTGTTATCTTTTTTTATAGAACTCCTCCCATTCCATGTAGAATTTCTCAATTTCATCTTCTTTGTATGTGGATGTTGGTGCATAGACAATGAAGATAGAAATTGCTGGCAGTGGGCCACATCTCTTTAACTGTAATCATCCTATTCGGTTTGTTAGGCATTCAAATGAATCAATGTTTACGGCCATGTTCGTGTTGACAAGGACACCAACACCAACACCACCGATGCTTCTTTCGTCGCATGTTCCAAGGAACAATTCTTCTCCGGTGTCAAATACAGCATGATGCAACTGGCGCCTCCTCGTCTCAGTCAGACCAATGATGTCGTACTTGATCTTTTCTGCTTGCAGCATCAGATCCTCAATATATGCTTCCGATGCCACTGTACATGCATTGAAAGTACAGACAGTCATTTTAGTCCTTCTTCGTTTTGGCAGCCTTGGATGGCCGTGAAATTTTGTCAGGCACTGTTTGTTTGCCTTTCTTACTGCTGCTGTATTAAGGGCTGTTTTGGGGTCAGGAAAATAAACATTTCTGTTACTGGATTTGGCATATCGAACACGCATCGGGAGAGCTTGCCAGGCTCTGCCATGCGGGCGCTATATTCTCATTACTTTGTGGGACTCTCTCAGAGGGTGGGTTGAATATTTCACGATAATTTGGAGGTAAATTGCGCGCACAACGGGAAAGCTGGTTTCTGCTCTGCCGGGTGTACCTGTGTCTTAGGCTCAAGCATTCCTGGGCTTGAAATACTCTCCTCTGAAGGGCGGGTCTCTGCATGGTGGGTCCTTGTAGGCTGGGTTTCTGACAAGCCAGGCTGGAGACTGGATTAATCTGCGGGTTGGAGACTGGATTAGTCTGCTGGGTGGAGATCTTACTGCGCAGGTGGGGGCCAGCAAGGTGTGGGGGGTTTCTCTGGGCTCCTCCGAGGCTCCATCGGGATGGTGGACTAGGGTCGGAAGTTGCTCTCGTGGTCCATGGAATGCAGGGGGGTTCAACGGGGAAAGCAAGTTTCTGCTCTGCCGGGTGTACCTGTGTCACCATATTTTTGTCTTTACTAGACATTTATAGTTACAAATTTTATATCACTAAAATAAAATATAAAAACAATGTCACCATACATTCCACACTTTTGTTATTCTTGTGTTATTAACAGTAAATAAGAATAACAAAAGTAATTACTGGCACTTACTTGGTGCTTAATGTACATGAGCTATTCTAAATTGAAATGTTAAACCTCAAGGGAAACACATATGTCAGGTACTGTGCATCTCCATTTGAAAATGAGGAAACTAAATAACAGGAAAAAAACTTCTCTCAAGTTTTCCATCAAAGTAAGACTTTGACTTAGATGTTGAGATTCAAAGTTCTTTTGTAAACAAGAACTAAAGTCTAAACTGGAGCCAGCCTGCAAGAGTTGGATCAGTAACAATGTTATTACTACGTGCTATATACTGAATTAATTTTTATGTCTTAGACATATGAATTTTCACAATGATCTTACATAGTGGGTGATATTACATACTTGACTCACAAATAAGAAAAAGGAATCTGCATTTCTTTTCTTTTATGTCCACCTGCCTTCAGTCAGTAATTAAAATTGTAGCACTACCTGTAAATGAATGCATCATCTCTATTGTCCTTTAGAAACTTTCTAACCATCAAAATGTTGAGTTCCAAGACTTTTTTTTTGTCAAGACCTGTTCTCCCAACTCTAATCATGTATTCCATAAGATATGCCTAATTTTGTACATTTTTAGTTTCCTATGTTTGAACATTGACTCCAGTATCAATAGATTCCACAAAATATTTAAATTAAATTTTAAGTTCACTAAAACTTTTTGAAAATATTTATTAAAATATTGTACTATAATTTGATTTTATGTACATTATATCTTCACTTTCCTTATTTTCCTCTTTATATGTTAATTGCATGTTGCTAAGTATAAACTTTTACAACAGTCATATTAAGTCATAGAGATTATCATTATCTGTTAAAATGATCTTCTAGGGAGTATCATTTATTTTTCTGTCCAGTATTTATCCTTTCTTTCTATTATAATGATTCTAAATTTCTTAGGAGAAATAGTTCTTTTCTCAGCCTCTAACTTGGAGTGTATTATACTTTAGTGATAAATCAATTACAATTCCTCCAATTGATTTAAATAAAAATGGAGACATGAATCAATTCCAATTCGTGAGATTCAGGATAAGAAGTTTTAAAAAAAGCAATTTCTGATGGTCTTGTCATCTTTACTAGACATTTATAGTTACAAATTTTATATCACTAAAACAAAATATAAAAACAAAGTTCTTGGGACACAAGCTACAGTAGAGTGGTGAGGACATTTGCCTTGCATTCAGTCTGAACTGGCCTCAAACCTTGACATTTGATACCCGAAATTGGCACCTCTTATGGCCCCAGGAGTTATCCCTGAGCACAGGGCCAGGAGAAAACACTAAGCACCGCCTGTTGTGGCTCAAAAGTAAACAAACAAATATATCAAAACTGTTATTTTCCTTCCCTTTCTAGCCCTATGTACCAAATACATTTCTTGCCTCATATATTTCATTCAGTTACAGGTAAGGTCTTTCCAATATCTATAACTAAAAATCTAGAGATATCAATCAAGGTATTTATTAGGATATTGGAGCATTTAGGAAACAAGCTACACTCACCCAAATATCCAAAATAATTATGGGTCAGTTTTGTTTTAGCTTTTGTTTTTTTGCTTTTTGGGTCACACCGGCGATGCTCAGAGATTACTCCTGGCTCTGCACTCAGGAATTACGTCTGGCAGTGCTTAGGGGACCATATGGGATACCGGGGATCGAACCTGGGTCGGCCGTGTGCAAGCTGGACTATCACTCCGGCCCCCCAAAACAATTATATCAATATATTGATGCTCTTGTCAATATGAAAAATTTCTTGTCATCTATAAGTTATTCTAACCTTGAATAGGAAAAGCTATTTATATTGTAAAGCTTTGACAAAGTTTCCCAGTTTATTCTGTGCAAAATACCTCCTTTTTCATCTTTTAATCACTCAGTCTCTTTTTAATTAAAATTAACACATTAAGTGTCTGGATGAAGAAATAGAACATTCTCTGCATTTAGATGCTTTTCATGGCTTTTTACAGAACTATCAAGCTGATTACTAACTACTAACAGAACTACTAACCCGACTACTAAGTAACTACTAATATGACACAAAATCAGACAAATTTTCCCTATGTAATTGAATATATGTAGTATGTTTGCTTAAATTAGACTGAAACAAGAAATTTGTTTCTTTTGCTTAAAATTATGGTTGTGTGATTCACCTGTATGTTTATGTTGTAGCCTATTCATTACATAGCAGTATATATTCTGTTGTGTGAACAATCCCACAATTATCAATTCTACTTCTCATTCCCTTTTGGGTGTACAAACTATTTCCAGAATTTGGTTCTTAAGAAAAGTGCCATAATAAACATATACTCACAACCCTTTTGATGCATTTCTGTAAGGTACTAGTAAACTATGTTTAAAAACCTTGCAAATTTCTTTCTTTTTAGAACATTCATGAGCATTGGAAAATATTATCAAAAATTCTGAAGGTGCTTTTATTTCTTCATGCATGTAGAGAAAACTCCTCAGATTTTGTATTACACAAGTCGTGGCTGAGCTTCAAACAGCAAGAGGTCTCCATTAGCTCACTAATCTTCATATTTACCAGAAACAGTCATCACAGTGTGAAAATTTCCAGAGAGAAAGCCCAATTTGGTGTCGGACGCCATATAGATCAGAGGCACGTATGAGGTGCTAATGATTGCTGGTCTTTAATCGTGTGAATTTAGTGATAACAGGGCTGCCAGTTTGGAGTTGTCTGGATTTAGCATTATCCAGACCTCCCTGGCTATTTTCCAGAGTTCTAATGATTTTATGCCTGCTTCTGTACTAGGCTGGGTTATTTAATTCACAGGAAACATTCTCTTAGGGATTCCCTTTTTTTCAGTTGCTAGGTTTTCTCCCCAACCATCCTATTCCCCACCTATTTCAGTGCCAAGAAAAGGAAAGTGTGAAATTGTACCCAGCTGGAATTTCTCTAACTACACATATCAGATATCATTAGATGGGAAATAAGTCCTTGAGGGCCTACAAGGTATAGAAAATTCCTACCCTGCATTTAAGTCTTGCTAAACTTTTCTCCTACATGATTTTCAATACCATTCCCCATTGGTTCCAATGTGACCATTCCCAGCCATCATTCTTGCTGCTTTTTCTCTCTGCTTCCCATTCACTTGAGGACATATTCTCATTTCACTGATTTCTTCACACTGTTTTATAATCTTTCTATTCTATTTATTAACTATTTCATCTAAAACTGCTCTCACGGCCGCTTGTGGCTGCGTGGTTCATCAATAAATGCTGGATTTTGAGATGATTACAAGCGTATGCTACCCACGGCAGAGCCTGGCAAGCTACCTGTGTCGTATTTGATATGCCAGATACCAGTAACAATTATAGACCTCATTCCCATGACCTGATGGAATGGTTTGAGGCTCTTTATGTTCCTGGAGCAAGCAGGTGCCCTTGGGCTCTACTTGCATGAGACAGGTCATATGGAGATGTTACTGGTGCCCGCTCAAGCAAATCGAAGATAAACAGGAAGACAGTGACAGTGACAGTGATCTAAAACTATATAAATAGATACGTGTATCCATATAAGTCCCTATGCTTGAAATACTGTTGAATATTTGGAAATAAAAAATTAGTAAAACAAAAACCTATTTTCCAAACTACTTTAACAGAGTGGGTAGAGAACATAGAAGAAGCAAAATAATCTCTAAAATTTGTGAAGAAAGATATGTGGGTATACTACTAGGATGACTGCTTTGCACGTATCTCAATCAGCACAAATAAGAAGCTTTAATAGATGGAACCAAATTGGAGGCCACAGTGTAAAATAAATATTCGGAGTTTCTTCATGGTGCTATAATAAGAATGTTTTAAATGTGAAGTTACTTATTAAAAATATTAAAAATTTTAGGATGCTGCCATTAGTGCATTCACCCCAGCAAGACAAGTATCACATTAAACTGCCCACTGTTAGAGATTATTTCAGGGATAAAAATACAAATAATGCCTCATACATCTGCCTGTCTCAAGAGGGAAATTTAGACAATCAGTCAAACTGGGATTGATTTGTGATGAGTACGTAGAAAATTAAACAAACATCAACAACAAAATAAGAAAACCATTCTTCCCAGGGAAGTTGGGCAGAGAAAGCAAATTGTTTATTTTCATGGTTCAGCTGTGAATACTGTTCGCATAGTCTATTTGGATTCTCTAAAGAAACAGAATCAGTAGAATGTGAAAGAGAGAAAGAAAGAGAGATTTACTTTAGGGAGTTGGCTCATCGGATTGTAAGGATTGGCAGCCATAAAATCTGCAGAGCAGTAAGCTAGAGATCAGGGAAGAATAAATGTTGTAGCTCAAGCCTGCCATCAGTTTAGAGAAAGAATTCTTCTTCATCATGACCTATTATGTTTCTAACTGATTGATTAGGTCCACAACAGTATGCCATTTTACTCAAAGTCCAGTAATTTAAGCATTAGTATCACTGTATCACTGTCTTCCCATTCATCATCGATTTGCTGGAGCGGGCCCCAGCAATATCTTCATATGTCCTGTATCATGCTAATAGAGCCCAAGGGCATCTGCTTGCTCCAGGAAGATAAAGAGCCTCAATCCATTCCGGAATGAGGTCTACAATTGTTACTGGTATTTGGCATATCAAATACAACATGGGTAGCTTGCCAGGCTCTGCCCTGCAGGTAGCATACTCTTGTAGTCATCTGCTAGAATTAATGCTGCCACATAATTTCTGAGGAAGCTGTGGGTTCAGACTAAAGCAAGCAATTTATCTTGGCGAACAAGAAAATCAGTGAGAGAAAAGAGAGTTATGTGCTCAAGAGAATTCTGGATTTTCTAAAATATAATGAACCAATTAAGTACACGTTTTGAGAGGTGGGAAAATCCTCAAGATAGAGAAACAGTGCTATGAATCAAAAGAAAGGGAAGTATATATATTTAACAGAGATGTGAAGTTTGGGGTGATTTGTGCATTTGTCTCTGTTCAATGAATTTTTTGTATAGTCTTCCCCCAAATATATCCCCACCCCAAAGTCTGTGCTAAGGTATTGTCAAGAGATAGAACATGGAATTGTTGATGGCCCTCTTTGATATTCCCTAACATGGCCTTTATTTATGCAATAAATTCTCTCCTTCCAGGGGTGGTAGATCCCCTGTAATATCTGGGTTCTACGTCACCACCCACCTCCCAATTCTGTATTTCATTTGCGTATTAAATCATGAGATCAACTCAGCAGTGCTCCATCACCATGATATATTGAGTTTGGTGGGATGAGGTATGCTTGATGATTTATTAAAAAATTTTGGTCTAGTGTCTAAACAGTATATTGTATGCTGTTTAGAAGAAGGATGTTTTGACCTCTTTAGAAATGCATATTATTTTACAGTTAAATGTGAAGGAAGATATAGCTCTTTCTCCATGAAAGAGGATGCTGGAGGCTCAGAGTTGGAAGTCATAATGCATGGTCAGAGACAGGGTTTCCTAGTAGGTGTTGGTAGGCTGACAGTAATATAACTGGGAGGACTAAAGAAAAAGTTGTCAGTAATACCTATGTGCTATCATTCTTATTTGGCATTGCAAATCAACTGAGATTCACACATACAAGACGTTGCTCCATCCTTCGTCACGATCTCTCTAGCCTTTTTGGTATGATCTCACTGCTTAAGTGGACATAACCAGTAGACAAATATTAGGGTTAATGTTGAAGACCACTAATGGGCAGTATTTTTGTCTGGTAGACCTGCTTTACTTGACTATTGTTAGTACTGGCTTTTTTCAGCCCCTGTTTTAAGTCACCTACGAGGTTTAACAGGTGAGAATATGGAATCACTTGACAACATTTTCCATTTCTGGAACATCACTGATAGCTGATTGCTATAACTTCCTGACATTTTGAACTTGCTCAATAACTGTTGTCAAATCTATTTAATCAGGGTGATAGGTCAGTTGTAGATGCACCCACAAATTAAATGTGAATGCGGTATTCTATGGCTCCTATAATATATATGAAACACAACCTCGTGCTACTCAGGAGAGTGATGCTCTTTAAACATTTTCTGATTATTTAATTAATGTTGACTACAGGGTTTATAAGAAGCATGCCTACCCAGTTCCTAGGGACTCAGTAAACTGATGCCAACTAAAAAATGAATGGAGATATCATTCAGCAGTGCCCATCTGAGGTGATGGACATTAGGAGTTCCCCGAGGAGGGTCTTCGTAGGTTCAGGGACAGGCTTTATGTTTTCTGCTGTCTGAGAAACTGAATGATGCAGACAGAAGAAAGTCAGGTTGATGTGCCATCTGGCTCTTCCAAGCTCAGCAGGGTACATGCTGTCGTGGCAGTTCACCCACATAAATCAGAGTCATGACAGCAGACACCCAGAGGGAGCTGTGGCCTGCATATTTGTGTTTTCCTTGGTCTCATGACATCTTGATATCTGCCCAATCTTTGAGAGTATTTTCTGAAAGCAAAATTGAACTGAAGCATAAACCCCTGGAGAGGTCTCTGAAGCCAGGCCTTATATACTTTGTCATTACCTTTCTTTGCCAGATGAAAACAATAGAGACCATTGTGCGTTTCTTCTCCCAGACCCAGGGCAATCTTCAAAGAAAAGCACAGACCCTGTTGTGGTCTCATTGTGGCTGTGGGGAGCTGGTAAAGCATTCCTCAAAAAAGGTATCAGTTATTGACTTCCAGATAAATTTTTTAGCAGTTTCAATCTTAGTTCTGAGGGGGAGAGGTGAGGGTTGCAAGAGATGAGGGTTGGGATATCAAAATACTTCGATATTTAGTCAAAGTATAATATTCAGAAACTGGTTTCAAAGGTGGCTCAGAGAGAAAGCTGATGAAGTAATAATGGCTTCCTTTTTCATCACTCTCTTAGGGTCTGGTTCTGGGCCTGAGTCCCTGGTAAGACATTCATGGGAAGCTTTTAAATCTGAGTCTTTAGAACTTGGAAAGTGTCTGACAGAATCTTCTTTGGAGACATCAGCAGAGCAGCTTGAACTTTACAAAAGATTCTTTCTGTACTTTACTAATGATTCTTTAGCAGGGCCCAATTCTTTGCTCAAGAGTGAAGGAACATGAAGCTAAAGACATCTTCAAAGGTGAAACACCATTAACAAAGCAACTAGAAGAAAAGATAAACATATGGGGCTACATGAAACTAAAGAGCTTCTGCACCTCAAAAGAAACAGTAACCAAGATAGAAAGACAGTCCACAGAATGGGAAAGAATATTCACCCAATACCCATCTGATAAGGGTTAATATTCAGGATATATCAAGCAATGGTACAGCTATATAAGAAGAAAACAGCCAACTCCATTAAAAAAATGGGGAGAAGAGATGAACAGAAACTTTGACAAGGAAGAAATTCGAATGGCCAAAAGGCATATGAAAAAATGCTCATCATCACTAATCATCAGAGAGATGCAAATTAAAACAACAATGAGATATTACCTCACACCACAGAGACTGGCCCATATTCAAAGGGTAAAAGCAACAAGTGCTGGGACTCTCATACATTGTTGGTGGAATGTCTACTTGTACTGTCGGGAGCTCTGCGGGGTCCCCAACAGTGCCGGGAAGCCAGTTCCCTTCTACCTCCCGAGCCGGCGAGGAATGGATGAAACTCAGGAATCCGATGCAGTTTTAAAAGAGGGTTTACTTATCACAGGTTCAGGCATACAAATCAACAAAAGGAAAAGCCCGGTGCTTAGAATTCCAGGCTAGAACCCCAGCCACGTGTAGGCCAAGATGGCAGCCACTGCGTGTAAAGGCCCTGTAAAGAGGAGACAAAGATAAGACTCCCAAGAAGGGTGGAGCTCACAAAGAGAGAGCCCAAAAAAGCCACCAAGAGAGGAAGCAGGCTAGTATTATACCCCTGCAACTCAGACCTCCCCTCCCACTGTTATGGAAAGCAGGGGAGGGTCAAATGCCCTCAGGTAATCTCTCCCAGCACCTCACCTAGGCCCTTTTATATGCTAATGTCTTGAGCTAAGATCTGCCTGGAAAAACCTTTCTAAGGTAGAGAAGGGGGCTCTTAGAGAGTCCTGCAACATTGTACAACCTTTCTGGAAAACAATATGGACATTCCTCCAAAGACTAGAAATTGAGCTCCCTTTTGACCCAGCCATACAAAAATATGTCCTGGGAATATACCCTGGGAAGCCAAAACCACACAGTGGAAACACAATCCACACTTTTATTTTCATAGCAGCACTATACACAATAGCCAGAACCTGGAAACAACCAGCGTGCCCAAGAACTGATGGCTGGATAAAGAAACTGTGGTACATCTACACAATGGAATACTATGCAGCTGTTAGGAAAAATGAAGTTATGAAATTTGCCTATAAATGAATGGACATGGACAGGATCATTTTGAGTGAAATTAGTCAGAAGGAAAGAGAGAGATATAGAATGACTGCATTTATTTGCATTATATATATGTTGGATGACAGATTTAGCTAATCTGGGAGTTTGGTGTTTTGCCCACTCACAGCTTAACTAAGGGATGTGTCCATTTAACTAAAATCCACTAGGTAGAAAAGGATAGACAGTTTAGAAAGGGGAGCCGCTAGGGTCCCCAACAGTGTCAGGACAGAGGTTCTCTTCTACCTCTGAGGCGCCGGGAGAACAGATGAAAACTCACGAGTCCGGTAGTTCTTCAACCATAGCATGGTCTGATTTGGGAGATGAACCTGAGTAGCTAGAAATGGAATCAAGGAACCACGTTGGATACTTGCAAGATGGGAAAGATAGAATAAGTACTGAGATGCAAGCTCCAGCGGCAAACAAGTTCTTGATTTCTTCTAGCTCTCAAAGAAAGCATGGCTTCCCTGTACTGGCCACAAGGAGGCCAGGACATGATGTCTTTCCTATTGGGGACTGCTATTGTCTCAGGTATGGGGTACTGAGATGTCTGAAATTTGACAAGTCTGACTCTCAAGTCCACCATGACCAGAGAATTGCTGAACAACCCTTCTTGTGTTCTCCCCACAGCATCAAGCCTTGTTTCCTTGGATTTGCCCCTGTGCCTGCATCTGCGCAAGCCTCCTGTCCTGCACTGACCCCTGCTATTATTCCTCATCCATTTGCCATGCCCTTCAAAGTTGCCAGGTTGTTTTTGATGATCCACGATTTCCATGTGACCCTACACTGTCGTCAAAGGTGACGTCTTAGTTCTCCTTCTGCAAAGAAACACTCTTATTTTGGCCTTACTCTGTGTGTATCTTCTGTAGTGGCTCCTTGATGAAAAAAAAAAACTAACAACTTTAATTGATATTAAGAAATTAAAACTTGGGGAGGAGGGTGGAGTTGGATAATTTACCTAGGGTTGCATATTCAAAAATGAGCACATAATTACTGTTTTTAAGTAAGGTGTCAGGAAGCAAGATTGATTTAAACCTGACATCTGTTTACACACAGTGAGCTGTCATTAAATGCATATGTAGGGTCAAGAAGAGCTATGTTCTGTCGCCATAACAGCTTAGTTTGGTTACAGAAATTTGACTCTGTATATTTCTGCAAGGGGGCAGCAAGGTATGGCTTTTGTCTCTTCCTCTCTTTCAAGCAACCATATTCTAAATACCTACTTTATGGGTGATACATCCTAAGCATATACAATATAGCAGACCATGCAAGGCAGTGAGGGAAGACATAACAGATGCATTAATAATCACAGGCTTTGGAGTCTGAACGATCTGATTCTTAATCCTGTTTCCTACATTCTATCACTCAAGTAACTCAACTCTCTAAGACTCAATCTCCTTTTCCCAAAAAGCAAAGAAAGTTATGTCACTAACTTGACTTTTAGAGCAACTGATAAAGCTATATTCAGAACATTTAGCCAAGACTAGATAAGAGTAAATGCTCAATAAACAAGGACTACTGACTATTGGACTATTATTAATATGAAATACCTCAAATCACTGAGCTCTTTGCAGGAAAGACAATCCATGTAATAAACAATTTACAAGAAGTCTGGTGAACTTTTACACTCTGTAGGAATTCGGAAGCGGGACTGAAGAGATGTTATAGTGGCTGAGGCACTTGCCATACATTGCCCAGGGTTTTTTTTTTTTTTTTTTTTTTGGGTCACACCGGAAATGCTCAGGGGTTTCTCCTGGATCTGCACTCAGGAATCACTCCTGGCGGTGCTTGGGGACCATATGGGATGCCGAGGATCAAACCCAGGCCGGCACAGGCCGGCCGCATGCAAGGCAACGCCCTACCCGCTAGGCTATAGCTCCAGGCCCCTATTGCTCAGTTTTGATCCACAGCTTTCCATATGGTCCCCTGAGTATCACTAGGAGTCATTTCTGAGCGAAGACCTTGGGATAAGCCTTGAAGACCCAAAAAAATCAAAATAAAAAAATAAGCAACCTCAGAAGAAGAAATTATCATGTTTCCTAGAGGATGTATAAAGAAACCAAGGATGACAGGAAATTTGAAGAGGGTCCTGCTTCATATGCAAAGTAGAAATTATGAGAACTAGACCACCCATATACAATGCCTCTTCCTTGAATGGCCTTGCCAAATGTGTTCTCTGGCATGTTCTACTCAGTCTGAGTCCTTTAAAAAGCTTCTCTGTCTGTCAATCAATCCTCAGTGGACCTTTCTTATTGCCATAAAGCTCACAATGTCACTCTTTTTTTTTTCTTTTTTGGGTCACATCCGGCAATGCTCAGGGGTTATTCCTGGCTCTTCACTTAGTAATTACTTCTGGTGGTGCTAGGCGGATCATATGGGATGCCAGGGATTGAACCCTGATCGGCCATGAGCAAGGCAAAAAGCCCTACCGCTGTGCTATTGCTCTGGCCCAATGTCAGTCTTTTTTTTTCTTAATCTTTTATTTGCATGATTTTAAGTCAGGGAGCTGCTGGGGTCCCCGACAGTATCCAGGACAGAAGTTCTCTTCTACCTCTGAGAAGCGGGGAATGTATGAAAACTCACGAGTCCAGTGCAGTTCCCAAAAGGGTTTTAATAGTACAAAGCTCTACCACTGCCATCCAATACAATGAAAAAACTCTAGCTCTGGTCAGAACTTAGACCATACAAGAGAGCCCAAGTCTCCCACCAAGAGAGGATCTCACAGGGAGAGAGTCCTAACCAAAAGAAGGGGAAGGGGAGAGTGCCTCGAAGTCAGCCCCCTTTATACACTAAAGTAATCCTAACTGTTGATAGGGAGGGTCCTGTCAAGAAGGAACCTAAACAGAGTGTAGAAGAGTGATGTCACACCCTATTACAGATATAAACAAAGACTAATCCCTTCTTTCAATCTCTTATGTAAAACACTGGAGAGAGAGAGAGAGGAGGAGGAGGAGGGAGGAGGAGAGAGAGAGAGAGAGAGAAGAATAACACATCTTAATTTCATGGGATTCTTGTAATCTAGATGGTACCCACATTGTTCTTCTTATTTGTTATCTTCACCAGGTTGATTCTGAATTGCTTGATCTCTTTATATTGAAAGGATCACACTCGCCTGCTTAAGAGCAAGCTAGTACGATCCTTCCTATAATCTTAAACAATAGTCTCAATATAGCCAGGGTGGCAGTCTCCTGGTAAATTCTAACTGTCCCACACTGCATGCAGTGGGTATAAAGAAGGAGCTTTGCCCAACCTAGATAACATAGAAGTCTTGGTAGATGTATAATAAGTCAGAAGTTATTCAGAGTCAAGGTGACTTCTGTAACTGTCACACCCTCCATCAGTGTTTACATAGAGAGAGATCTCATTAGAATGAACCTTGGCTTAAGAACATGTAAATAGATTAAGCTGTGAGCAAAGCTCCCAAGCTAGCTAAGGCTGTCATCCAAAATTTTTACTTTTTTTTTTTGCTTCTTTTTTGGGGTCACACCGGTGAAGCTCAGGGGTTAATCCTGGCTCTACACTCAGGAATTACTCCTGGAGGTGCTCAGGGAACATATGGGATGCCAGGGATTGAACTTCCGGGCCGGCACAGGCCAGCCGCGTGCAAAGGCAAATGCCCTACCCCTGGGCTATCGCTCCAGCGCCCAAAACCTTACTTCTATGGATACCTTCTTTTCCTTTCTTAAAGTGTGCTTATATGCATAAATTTAAAAATATTTGTTCTAATGAGTTATGTAAAATAGCATTTCTCCACACCTTGCTATTATTTCCTCCTTTCTCCAGACACAAATCTTCTGCCTGATAATTTTGCATCTGCTTTCCCTTCTATGAAATCAATGATTGAATTGCCTCCTCTGATTTATCAGATTTACATTATTCCTTGACAACCCTACCCAGAGTAAAGTGAATTATTGCTTTCTGTATCCACATAGGGGCATTCCTAATGTCTTCATAGTTCTTCAAAATAAAGGCTAGTAACATTGGTTAGATGAATTTTGGTGTTTA
This sequence comes from Cryptotis parvus, assembly GCA_021461705.1. NCBI lineage: Eukaryota > Metazoa > Chordata > Mammalia > Eulipotyphla > Soricidae > Cryptotis > Cryptotis parvus. Next base: position 49,368 of record JAJIBD010027994.1, read on the forward strand.
AGTTTTCATGATATGGCCGGGGTGCACTTGTTACGTCAAGGTGGTTAGGTACAGTACTCAGATGTTTGGTCAAATAAAAAGACTGAGAGCTATTGCCAAGTATTTTATAGGGTATACTGTTGGAGGACATGTTTAGCTAATCTGGGAGTTTTGTTGTTTTGCTCACTCCCAGCTTAATCTTATTTAAGCCAATGTTCATTCTAATGAGATCTCTCTTCTATGTAAACACTTCTAGAGGGTGTGGCAGTTACAGAAGTCACCTTGATTGAATAACCTCCGACTTATACATCTACTAAGACTTCTATGTTTTCTAGATTGGGCACAGCTCCTCTTTATACCCACTGCACCCAACGTGGGACAGTTAGAATTTACCAGGAGACTACCACCCTGGCTACGCTGAGACTAAGGAAGACTATAGGAAGGATCATACTAGTTTGCTCTAAGCGGGCGAGTATGACCCTTTCAGTATGAGAACAAGATACTCAGAATCACACTGGTGCAGATAATAATAAGGACCTTGTGGGTACCATCTAGATTACATGAAGCTCATGAAGTTAAGATGTATTACTTTTATATCAGCCCCCTCTCTCTCCAGTGTTTTACATAAGAGATAATCTCGGGATTAGTCCTTGGTGTAACCTTTGTTTATACCTGCAATAGGGTGTGGCACTACACTCTGTTTAGGGTTCTTTGTTGGCATGACAACCTCCGGTGGATTACTTTGTTGTATATAAGGGGGCTGACTTGAGGCCTCTTCACCTTTTGCCTTTTGGTTCCCTCAGCCTTCAGCTTTTGGCTTTTGGCTTTTGGCCTTTTGCTCTTTGGCCTTTGCTCGCCTTCTTCTGGGTAGGACTCAGCTCGGGTGAGATCCTCTCTCTTTGGTGGGAGACTTAGGCTCTTTTGTATGGTCTAAGTTCGGACCAGAGCTAGAGTTTGTTCATTATATTGGAGTGCTGTGGAAGAGCTTTTGTACTATTAAAAGCCATTTTTGCAACTGCACGGACTCGTGAGTTTTCATCTTTCTCCCGGCGTCCCCGGAGGTAGAAGACAACCTCTGTCCTGACACTGTCGGGGGACCCGGCGTTCCCGACAGTAT
>JAJIBD010027996.1:0-86421 GCA_021461705.1 Cryptotis parvus
TTTCCACTCAGAATCATAAACTGTTAAAAAATGCAGTTGTCCATGGGGGATGTGGGGACTGAGGGGGTGAACCAAACGTCAAGTGCTCAAAGTCTACTCCTGGCTCTGTGCTCAGGGACATGCAGTGTCAGGGACTAAACGCAAGCCTCCTGCATATAAAATGTGCACTCTAGCAAATGGAGCCCTCTCTCTGACCCTTGAATTTACAGCTGCCATGACAGATACAGCGAGTCTTCCTCTCTCGCCCAAGCTCCTTGTCAATACTCCCAAACCTTCACGGAGTTCTGGAGGAGAGGTGATGCATATCCTGCTCTCTTCACAGTTCTGTCTCAGCCAGGGGGTCCCTATGTGAAGAAACAACATGGAGAAAGAGAGTAGGCAAAGCTGGAAGAGCTGAATTAGGCTCCTGACCCCATGGACAGGTTGGCCCCAGTTCCTTGGTCTTTATGACCTTCGGCAAGTAGGGCCCAACCTCTTAAAGTTTACTGAGGAAGCGATAAATCACTCTACCTCCTTGTGAGATTGTTGTGAAGAGCCACTGAGATGTGAAAATGGGCAGCACAGAGCTTGAGAGGTAAAATCAGTCTATGTTCAATGCTGTATTTCATTTGTGTCATCTGGTATTGAGGTGTGAGTTTTTCATTTTTGCTCACAGAATTATTCCATCAGAGCACTTCATTGCTGTTAGCAGATTATCATTTAATTAATATATAGAGGTAATTCTTCAAATAATATATGCAATTAATTAAATGTATGGGGAAGTTAAGGCCTTGGGAACAAAGTGAGACTGACTGACTGACTCAAGTCTATTCACTTTTAAGACGAGTGAGGTAAGAAGAACCAGGCTTGACCTGACCAGAGGCTGCATTCAATAGCCTCAGACTATGGTCACAATAGTTCCTGCTGATCACAACCACCTCTTGCCAGTCTACAATGTGATGGGAAGTTAAAACAAAGAATAAAGAATAAGAAAAATTAGACACTGAAAAAATAGTTTAAAAATTTTACTGAGCCATAGAGCTGTTATGACACAGGGTGGCAAGTTTTATTCAAAGCTATGATTCGAATGGCCAAAAGACATGAAAAAAATGCTCATCATCATTGGTTATCAGAGAGATGCAAATCAAAACAACAATGAGATATCATCTCACACCCAGAGACTGGCACATATCAAGAAGAGCAAGAACAACAAGTGCTGGAGTGGATGTGGGGAAAAGGGAACTCTCATCCATTGTTGGTGGGAATGTCGACTAATACAGCTTTTATGGAAAACAATATGGACATTTCTCTAAACACTAGAAACTGAACTCCCATTTGACTCAGCCATACCACTCCTGGGAATATACCCTGGGAATATACCCTGGGAAGCCAAAAACACATAGCGGAAATACCATCTGCACTTCTATTTTCATAGCAGCACTATTCACAATAGCCAGAAACTGGAAACAACCAGAGTGCCCGAGAATTGATGACTGGATAAAGAAACTTTGGTACATCTACACAATGGAAAAATCTGTTAGGAAAAATGAAGCTGTTAGGAAAAATGAAGTTATAAAATTTGCCTATAAATGGATAGACATGGAGAGGATCATGTTGAGTGAAATTAGCCAGAATGAAAAAGACAGATATAGAATGACTGTATTTATTTGCATGACATAAATATATAGATACATATGCATATGTATCTATATGTATACATATTATGATACCAATATCCAAGGTCAGACAAAACATGGATCAGGAGGTCTTTTCAAAAGTGGCATGTACCACAGGCGTCTGGGATTCAGAGGTTGGGTGGGACAGAGAAGGGAACAGTGTGCTAACAATTGTTGTAAGTGATAATACCAGCCTAGAACTGAGTATTGAATACAGGCAAAAAGATACAGATGATAACCTCTAAATGTATGTATCACAATCCACAGTGTGTAAAAAAAGAAGAGAGAAAGAGAGAGAGAGAGAGAGAGAGAGAGAGAGAAGAGAGAAAAGAACTCTCCATAGAGGCAGGCTAGGGAGAGGAGGGAGGGAGTGGGGACACTGGTGGTGGGAAATGGAGGGATTGGTGCTGAAACAATGTATGAACGAAACCTGGACATGAACATCTTTGAAATTGTGTATCTCATGGTAGTATAATAAAATATAAAAATAAATAAATAAATACAAATATTTTAAGCTATAAGTGATCATGTGGACAGACACAATAAGTCCATTTAAGGGGGCCAGAATGATAGTCCAGTGGGTAGGGTGGTTGTCTTGCATGCGGCTGGACCCAGGTTTGATCCCCAGCATCCCATATGGTTCCCTGGGCACCGCCAGGAGTAATTCCTGAGTGCAGAGCCAGGAGTAACCCCTGAGCATTGCCGGGTGTGACCCCCAAAAAAAAAGTCCATTTAAGAACAAAGTTCAGATCTGTGATCAAATAAGTGAACAAGAAATTGTACCTGACATATTTAGTAGTAAATCTTATGACTGTACTGCATGGTAACGAGACAAATTGAGGATTTCACATAACACCTGCAATTATTTATTCAGACTACTTTTATATTGTCAAACTAAAGTCCAGAAATTTTCTATTTTGTTACTACTTCTACATTTAAAAAATTTCCATTTTGACTATTTTTTCCAAACCTACTTAAGACTTAAAGAGACGCCTCATTGCACAATGCCATAATTAGACACAAGCATACCCACACATGCCAGAAGACAGAGGCCCACACTTTCAGAGAACCCCGCTCGATGTCTGTTTCTGACTCTTGGTTTTAGACACAGAACGAAGAAAAAGGCAGAAAGATGAGATGAGATATCAGGAAACAAAGAAACCAGGAAGATAATAATGTTCACTTCTAATATGTGGAAGCACAAATCTGGAAGATGTAACAGCTTTGTATTAATGCTAAATGCCCAAGTGTGATCATTAAATTGCAGTCACAGAGGAGCAAGACCTTAGATGAGCACTGCTATGGTGCTCAGGTATAGAGCACCATGAGGAATTCAAGATTTTCAAATGCTCCCCTGCATGCACATACACACATATATACATATACGTATACTCAGAGAGGAAGAGCATGTACATGCAAATTGCTAAAATATCCATAATAAATGAATTCTGCTGAAGTCTAACAAAAGTCCCTTGATATGGCAGAGCAAGTCCCTAGACAAGGCACAGCATGGCAGCGGGTGATAAAAACAAATCACCCTGCAGTGAGGGAAGGAGATAAAGTCTGAGAATTGTCAAGGCATTGCCAGAACGTATGACAGGAGGTTTGATATCTCTTTCAGGCCATGGAAATGATTTGAGTGCAGCAAATAGAAGGTCTGGTGGATCTTCTAGAAAGAATATGTTCAGAGGAAATTTAAGGGTAACATTTCTGGGTGAATGAGGTGTACTTTTATTAGGCAAAATAATTAGCATTTTCAGGAATCAGCTCTGTTCTGGAGACCAGAGAAACACAGCACCATCCTAGTAGCCCTCTATACAGTTCTCCCCCGAAGGATCAAATAACTTTTTTTCCATAAAAAATATCTTAAAATGTGGAACTCATGAAAAAAGGTAGAGTAACAGGAGGAGGCAGGAATCATATGGCCCACTTGCTCAACCTTCCTTCCATCCCTTGCCCCCCGCCCGTGGTAGATCTCTACAATGCTGGGTTCCATGAAAAGAATTAGAAAAATCACTTCACATAGTACAGTCTGAGTTTATCTAGTGACTGGTGTACAAAATCACTCAAGATAGGTATGATAGATGAGAAATGGTATAAAGTAACAGTGGTCTAGACCCCAGCTTCCCTGGCCATGGTAAAAGTGTCAAATCTCTCTCTGCTTTCCGTCATCTAAATTAGTTTTTTTTTAAACTATCCCTGGAATGGCACTAGTCTGCAGAAATTTTCTACCACTCCAGGGTTTATTCCTGGCTCTGTGCTCAGGGATCACTCCCTGGGGTGACAGGGACCATATGAAGTGCTGACAAGCAAACCTGGGTCAGCTGAGTATAAGGTAAGCCCCCTTAGCATTATTCCCACTTGACAGTGTAAATCTGGGTCATATGGGCACTATTATGAATATTGTATATAAATACTTATATCATTATTTTATATCTTAATTTTTATTCCTACCTTTGTGCTCCCCCAAATTTCTTCTATTGTCATCCGAACCCAAGTGTAAAATGATTGAGAACCACTGATCCAGAGAAGTGTTTCTCAACTAGGGTCCCCAGATGAAAATCATGTAAACAGGGGCCATGACACAAGACTAAGAGGGCAACTGACAGGATGGGAACCACAGGAAGGGAACAAGGTCAGATGGGGCCACTATCAGGAAAAGGTTGGGAAACACTAATCTAGAGGATACAGGATCTAGACCAGTGCCAGCAAGCTTTTCTACATGTTTAGACTAAATAATCAGTAACTACTCTGTCGTATAGGAGAAAACATCTGTTGACAAAAGGAAAGAGTGTGGCTCCGTTCCAATAAATTTATTTACAAACACAGGAGGTGAATGTCAGTTTGTTAACTCCTCTTCTTGTTGATGTGATGAAATGCAACAGGATTTTTCAACATATTTATTTATTTTCCAACACCCAGGAAATCATAGAATGACTGTGTTCTGGCTCATAGCATTCTCTTGTGTTTGGTGGGCGTGTTGTGTGTTTTGGTGGGAGGACTGGTGATGTGGTCACGCCTGATAACATTCAGGGTTTACTCCTGGCTCTGTGCTCAGGGATCACTTCCGGCAGGGCTACAGGACCATATAAGGTGCTGATGAGCAAACCTGGGTCAGCTGAGTATAAGGTAAGCCTCTTATGCACTACACTATCTCTCTGGGTCCCAAGTTGTGGACTTTGTTGTCTTACATCTGGGTGGGGGCCAGACCTCCATGTTCACTTAGAAACTGATAAAATTAGTTTTCCCCTCAATCCAAAGCTCTTGTATTTATCTTCTTCATCTACTAGTAATTTTATTTTCTTCTCAATTTCAAAGAAAGAGGTTTAAGAGAAAAGAAAATCATCCCTCAAACCAAGCAAAACCAATCCTTAAAAATGTTGGCTAAAGACACACTGCCTTCATCAAAACACAGGATTTAGGGAATGAGCTTTCATTAATGGTACTTTGGGGAAACATCAGTCTGGCGGATTCAGATATGATGAGTCCCATGTCCCAGCAGCAATCAGTAAACAGGAGTCCCTGGGCCAGACCCTGCCCAGGAGGATGGCCATGAGTTCCCTGGAAAATGGATCAGAGGCATTAGGAAATCCATGGCAGATGTCTCAGAACAGAGCTAAGTTGAATACCCTCTTGAGCTGGGTAATAAAATGACAAAAGGGTGGAGGAAGAAGCTCTTGTTTTGTAAAGCAGATGAAAGGAAGGGGCTCAGGAGAGGGTGAAGTAGTTCAACAACAGACTTTTTTGTTTTTGCAGTGCTGGGAATTGAACCAGGAAATCACACATATGAGGCACAGATTCTACCACTGAGCCACACTATTGGTCCACTAGATGCCCTATAAGCATTTAAAAAAACTCAGCACCACTCTCAGTGAAGCCTGAGAATTGCCAACCTCACAGATGCTTGGGCTGACAGGGCTTGTGGGATACCAGGGCCACACTTAGCATACTTGGGGTGCCATGTGGTACCGGGGCCTTGCATATGCTACATATGTAGTAAGTATATGAGAGATAGAGAAGGGATAAAGGAGAAGATGGGGAATCTTTTCTCATGTCACAGGAAGTGGGAGACTAGTGGTCTTTAAGATCAGAGTTAGACTACATTATAGCCTGCCCAGATCTCCATATAGCCCAGTTACTGAGGATAGTCTCTGGAATTATTAAAATGCCAGATTCCATCTTCATTGCCAGAGAGTCAGAATGGACGTCCAGAGTGGGCACTCAGAATGAACACCCAGAGTGGACACCCAGAATGGACACCCAGAGTGGACACCCAGAATGGACATATGGAGTGGACATCCAGACTCTTTCCTTTCATGCATGCAGCTAGCAATCCCGAAAACCTCCCTTCCTACTGGTGACAGCAGAATCAGCCCCTCCATTGCACCAGGCTTTCTCTAGATCACTGAGCAAGGTTTCTGGGTCTGGGACGCTGAGTGTGAGAAGCATTGGTAGTCAGGAGCAGGGGGAACTCTCTCTCTCTCTCTCTCTCTCTCTCTCTCTCTCTCGACTTCTAATGTCATGTTTGACAAAGATAGTTCTCATCTGATCTTTGTGACCCAATGAGGTAAGCAAGGGGTGAGTTATAGACCCCATTCTACAGATGAGGCGCTGAGTCTACTGCAACAATCACTGTGGTCACAGAGCTAATGAACGACAAAGGAGTGCTGGAAACCAGACCTTCTAACCTCTTATCCATTATCTCTTCCCTCCACCTTAGTGCTCCTCACTCCCCACCCAGAATCCTCATGATTGGCAGATGGAGGGCACAGAGTTAGCAATTAGCTGACAATGGTTGCATTAGGTCCCGTGACTTTTAAATGGCATGTTTTAATGTAGCACTAGCAAGCTAGAATCACCTTGATTCTTGTTCAAATGAAGGCTCCTCTGACTCCAGCCTAAATTTACTTAATCAGAACTATTGAGGGAGGTGTCTGGGGTCTTCAACATAATAAAACCTTCCTTCCCAAGTGATCCTAAAGAAAAAATGCTTGTGAAATAGTGCAGAAAACTAAGCAAAGACAGATTCCAAATACATTTTCACCTATTCCTGGACTCAGGCTGCAAGCAATGGGTAACTTGGCATCTAGATTCTGATCCTCTCCCTCCTTCTCCCATACTCCAAAACTACATTTTTGTGAGTGTGTGGTTGATTATTAGCACCTTCTTGTAAAGATAGAGAATGCCAATATATATATATATATATATATGTATATGTATATATGTATATATGTATATATATGTATATATACATATATATGTTGAGTTGGTCAAATTGGTCTTTCCATTTCAAAGTGGCACTAGTAATTTTTATATAGTTGATGGAAATTCTTTCGCTTCCCCACCCCAAATCATGGGCAATCCTGTCAGAAACCTTAGAGGACAAGATTATCATTCTGAGCTCTGAGTTGAAAAATAAAACAAATAGTAAAAACTAAAACAAATAGACAACCAAAAAGCCCTTCTCACTTGCACAAACTGCTCTAGAGGTTTCAAATATACACCTGCCATGAATTGCTTATTCTGTGAAGGTTCTGCATGGAAAAGACCAGTCTGCTCTCCAACTTGAATCTGGGATACAAAGGAATCAGTAATAGGCTCACGTATTTGTACACATTGCTTTGTAGCCTCTGGTATTTTTTGTTACCAATCAGAAGAGGCTTGTCACAGGCAGCCATCTGCCTGCGTCACTCCCGAACTGCCATGGCTGAGGCATTAGAGAGAGCAGACTGGAATCAAAGGCAGATTCACAGCACAGAGAGCCAATAGGGTCCTGAGAATGTCCTAAAGGGCAGAGTCATGTTCCACACCAGGAAAATTGGTAGCTATGACATCAGAAGGAAGTGATTATATTGGTTCTGGTCGAGATGTTCAGCATTTCAAAGTGGTCTCTGCAGTCCCATTACCATTGCAGATGTCCCCTTTCTGCCACCACCACCCTGCCCCCCCACTGTGATTTCACATTCTAATACAGACTTTTCAAAGGAAAAATGTGTGTGAATTAGCAGGGGATTTTTCTCAAGAGAGTAAAAGAAATTCTGACTCTGTTATTGGCCTTACGTCCAAGGAATCTCTTCTTCATCTTTAAAATTTTTTTTCTTTTATTTTTGGGCTACACCAAGAGTTACTCAGGGCTTACTTGTGGCTCTGTGCTTAGGGATCACTACTGGTGCTACTCAGGGGATCATATGGAGTGTCAGGGATCTAACCCTGATCGACAACATGCAGGGCAATTGCCTCATCCTTTGTACGATTGCTCCAGCCCCATATTCTTTTTTAAATCAATGTATAAATTTTTTGTGCAGAAAGAACATATTTATGAATTATAGAGCATTATTAGACTATCAAGTGAATTTTTCAAACTCTTGACTCTATTCCATTAATCCCAACACCAGACATTTGGGGAGTACAAAGCAAGGGCTTGTCATGTCAAATACAGAACCGAAAGACTATATACTACCAGCAGTTCTCAGTCATTTTTCAGCTCTCTTCTGATCATATTTCTTTCCTGTGGCCCCAGTAGTACTGGTTGGCCCCTTGGTGTAAAATAACACATTTATGCAACTTTGACTAGCTGCCCCTTGCAATATCTGGGAGGGCCAGATAGTTCCTGGTTGAAAAATACTGTTCTCTGCCATTTAGGCAGGCTATGGGAGGGGGAGGGAATTGGGGACACTGGTGATGGAAAATGGGCACTGGTGGAGGGCGGGGTGCTGGGGCACTATGTGACTGAAACCTCTAAACATGAGCAACGTTGTAATCTCACAGTGGTATAATAAAATGTTTAATAAAAAAAAAAGAAAAATACTGCTCTACATCAAGGAGGATCTACAGACTAAAAAGAATGGGCTGTGATACCACTCTTGGGAATATACCCTGGGACTCAAACCACACAGCAGAAACACCATCTGCACTTCTACATTCATTGCAGTATTATTCACAATAGTCAGAATCTGTAAACAACCTGAGCACCTGAGAACAAAAGACTGAATAAAGAAACTATGGTACATCTATACAATGGAATATTCTGTAGCTGTTAGGAAAAATGAAGTTATGAAATTTGCCTACAAATGGATGGACATGGAGAGTATAATCACTTCACTTGCATCACTTGTCTTCCCGTTGATCATCGATTTGCTCGAGCAGGAACCAGTAACATCTCCATACGTCCTGTCACATGCTAGTGTAGCCCAAGGGCATCTGCTCACTCCAGGAACATAGAGGAGATTATAATGCTGAGTGAAATTAGTCAGAAGAAAAAGGACAGATATAGAATGACTGCATTTACTTGTGGGATATGAAAAAAATTATGAGACTAATATCCAATGCTTCCTGCCCCTTGAGGTGTTGAAGATGTGGCTGCGGTGCCTGACTGTGTCGGCAGGTGGCAGAAAGGAAACAGGCTTCTTTACACCCAGGGCTCTGCCCCATGGGCCCTGGATGGTTGATAGTCTGACATAGAAAAAGACTCCTGGGATGAGTCCAGAGCCATGACAGAGCCTGACAAGCTACCCATGGTGTATTTGATATGCCAAAAACAGTAACAATAATGGACCTCATTCCCAACAAATGGAGATGTTACTGACACCGGCTCAAGCAAATCGATGAACAATGGGAAGACAAGTGACAAGTGACAATATCCAAGGCTAGGCAAAACAGGGTCCAGAAGGACCTGTCAAGGGTTGGAATCTACCGCAAGTGTGTGTGTGTGTGGGGGGTCAGAGGTTAGGTAAGCTAGGGAAAGGTCCGTCTGCCAATAATAGTTTGAAATGTAATGCTAAGCTAGAACTGAGTACTGAAAATAGATAAAGGAATATGCTTGATAACCCCTCAATTTGTGTATTGCAAATGCAATGTGCAAAAGAAGAGAGAGAGGCGCAGAGAGACAGAGAGAGAGAGAGAGAGAGAGAAGAAAAGTGCCTGCTATAGAGGCAGGTGGGGGTGAGGTGGGGTAGGGAAACGTGTGGGAAATGTGCACTGGTGGAGGCAGGGGTGCTGCAACATTGTAAGACTGAAACCAATCATGAACAGCTTTGTAATGGTCTACCTCACGGTGATGTTATAAAATTTAAATAAATAAAAGAAGGGCTGTAAGGAAATAGACCTTTTCAAAAAATATGGGCCAGAGTGATAGTAGAGCAGGCATGCACTTGCCTTACACTAAGCTGACTGGGTCCGATCCCCAGCACCCCAGATGGTCCCCCAGGTTCTGCCAGGAGTGATCCTGAAGCACAGAGCCAGGACTAAGCCCTCAGCACTTCCAGGTATGGCCCCCAAACAAAAAAAATTATAATTAAACTGCACCAAGGTGAAGATTATGGGGGTTAGGGCTCATCAAAGAAAATAGATTAGGAAAACAAATGTTAAGACTTGGAAGCAATGATGGATAGATCCTGAAAAGAAAAACACAACAGAGCGTTGCCCCAACAGGATGACATTTTGATAAGGAAAAGAATGTTGGATGTTGACAAAATGTTACTAAACTCATTCAAATGCATAGTTTGCCTTGGAGAAGAAAGACAGGGCCTCATAGGGGTCCTAACTACATTGTATAAACGCTAGTTGGCATTTGTACTGGGTAAATCAAGGACATATTAGGTGGGGAAATGCAACAGCTATTCCTTAGAAAACAATCCCAGATTTGTGGGAGGAGGTCAAGGGACAAGCAGAGGGTAGACCTGCTTCAGGGAAATGGCCAGCCACTGTTTGAAAAGACAGGTATTCTCGGTCAGACTTGGAGCCAGTTTCAGAACTCGACTTTTATGGCTGGGCTTCCGGAAACGGTAGCCGCTGCTCCCTGCATGCCTCCAACATCACAGAGGTAACCAGGAGAGCTGCACCTCTCCCTCTCAATCTCCCCCAAACTCTGCATAACCACAGACGTTTGTTCTTTGTTTCTTAAAAATAGTCCAAAGTCTATTCCAAACTAACAGTCAGATTTAATCACTTATTATTCTTTGTGGTGATCAAGAAGAAGCAAAAGATTAGAAGTGCAAAATATCAATTGTGCAATTTTTAACTGTTTTCAAAAGAAGATAAAATAAATGTCAGGCCCAACAAGGTCGTGTGCCCCTTCAGAAAATAATTGCCTCCATGAGCCTCTTTTGATGTATTGAAACTGAAGGAGATTGTTAATGCTTTTTCATTTACAGAGGGGAACCCAGGCCTCTGCAACATTATATAGTTTAGAGTCAAAAGCAAAGCCTCCAAGTATTAGGTCACTCTTTCTGGGTAATCATCTAAAAATAGGGAAGGCCTTTCCAACTATCCTTTGTAGAAAGCTGAGAGTGGGATAATGGAGGTGCCTTCTGATGTCCATTTCACGGGTGCCTTCTGACACTATCTCCTTTCTCTTCCAAATGCTCAGATTTGGGGGCCAGGAAGAATTTTGTATTAAGGGTTAAGAAAATTGGACTGTTTCTCAACTTGAATCCTTGGTTCTGTGTAAACAGGAACCTGCTCAGACTAACGTAAAATGGAAGCCATTTGCTATGGGGCACAGGAATGGAAGTTCAGGAGAGAGAGTATTAGAAAGATGCACTAGATTGAGTGGAAAGCCATCCGCAACCAAGGCAATTTGGCCTGGCATGTCACATTCTCTTTGTTTCTCTCTACCCATCTGCAATGAACTCATTCAAAACCTTTTTCCTGCAATGGCTGTTCTATTGTCTCTCTCGTTCAAGCAACCAATAGTGTGGCTAGTGGTTCTCAGTATCAATTCTAAAATCTACAGAGGAAATATGGGTGGAAACTAGAGTCCACCTCTGCTCTAATAACTGGGGCAGAGGACCGGAGTATACAGCACAAATATGACAATTGGGACTTATCCTGTAATGTGAACAGTACTCAGTCAAGAATGGGGGCTCACAAGTTGCAAGATACCCCTAAATCACCTACTGCAACTATTATTAACTCATTTCTTTCAAGGGAAATATGACAACCTGCCTATGAACTACATAAACTGAGAAGCCCTGGTTTGTGGTCCTGAAGCTGACAGATGGGCAAGGGACAAAGAGAGACAAGTAAATACTCAAGCCACTTGGTAAGCACTGAGATGGAAAGCACCTCAGAACAGGTTCTTCCAACCTCAGTGCTCCTGACACTTTATGCTAATTCTGTCATAAGAGCTGCCCTGTGGGATGAACTGTAGGATATTCAGACTGATTCCCCTCATTAATACCAAAAGCACATGTCCTCATAATAGGTGTGACAACCAAACCTTTTTCTAAACATTGCCAAATGTCTCCTGGGGAGGGGGCAAAATTGCCCTCTGTTGGAAAATACTGCCTAGAATTAGGTGAAATCACAAAAAGAGGATAGCAAAATCAGACTAGGATACCAGAATAGTATCTGGGGAAAGATAAAATAGAATTGGATGCTTACATCTGAGAGGCAAATAGGAATTAGCTAGAAGAAGGGCTGCAGTTACAGAATGGAAGAGGGAAACCATATTTCTAACTCATGATTTACACTGTTATTACACCCGTGTTTAGACTGCATTATTCAGGGCAAGGTTAAATGTCTTGCCTCCTATGTCAATTCTAATAAGCTAAGTCTTTATAAAAAATATCTTGGTCAACTAAGCAACAGCTCACTAAAGACAGGGTAAGAAATGTTGATGCTCTGATCCTTCTGGGAAGAAAGTTTTCCAACTGGAGCTGGAAGTAAGTAGGAGTTACTTACATATTCTTGGCTGCACCAATCTGCAGCAAATCTCATTGAACTTGGCATGGGGATAAAGGAAGAACTCTATTTCAAATACCACAGACTATCACTTTTCTTACTGAATTTTCATAGATTTTTCTTGAATAGATGTTTCTTCCTATGCTATATACTCGTAGGAGAATTTCCAAAGATTTCAAATGGTTGTTTTAAAGTAATTTTTACCAGTTTCTCTGGGGGAATGGCCTCATGAAGCTCCGCACACTGACTGTCAATCTAGAAATCAAGCTTACTGAATTTCAGATCTTTGTATGCGATATGTTTACATATGTGTAACATAGTATTCATGATCATTAGATAAGACTTATGCCAATTTTAAAAGAATTTTGTTCTGTTTTTTTTTTATTATACGTGAAACATAAACATGACATAATTCTTGGAACCACCCATCCCCCACCAGTGCCCCATTCCCCCCGCCCCACCCCTCCTGCCCCCCCCCGCCTAACACATTTCTCTCTTCTCCCCTGCTCCCTCTTAGTTACACTAATCTCTTTATATCATGTGACCCAACCATCCCCATATAAACCTTCGAATGCATCATTCTATATCTGTCCTTTCCTCTGACATCACTCGCAGATAGTCTCCATGTCCCCCATTTGAGGTAAATTTCTTTTTTTTCTGTTCTGTTTTAAAATTGGTGTTTTTCTTAGGTGTTAGGAGTCTAAATGTTATTAGCATATGAGATTTCTGATTCTATCAGCAGTTCTTTCATAGAGTAAATTTATGTCCAATGTGTAGTATTTCCCCATAACCAATCTATAAACTGAGAACACTGAGATGTTACAGTTCTTTTCACAACTGGAACTGAAAATCTGATGGGTGAAGATGGGCAAATGTTAGTAAGGAGCAACATGACCAAGGCAAATAGAGATGATGGTAAATGATCTGAAGGAAGCAAGATTACCTGATATGTGGGGCTCTCTAGGGGGATGAACAGGAGCTGAGACTCACTGATACGAAAGTCAAAGATCACTTCAGTAGAGGAAACAAGTGAAGGCAAAGAATTGAGTCAGGCATGAAGGAGGCATGTAGAAACAACAGAACAAGACGATAAAGACTGGAGGACCAACAGGGAATGTAAAATAAGCTGATCAGGAATCAGGTCAGGCAGCCACCTGTCCCCCAGGGTCTAGAACTCTATTCTAAATGTACTGGGAGACCGGTGAAGGTTGTAGCAGAAATGTGGGGCAGTGTCATGATGGTTACTAGGAAAAGCAGACTTCAGGTGTTTAAATGAAAATGGAAACACTGACTTCTACCCATAGTCAAGATTCCACCTACATTTTTATAAGTTTTTTATTGCTTTGTAAACGACCTTCTTACCAATATATGCTGATGTGACCATCTCTCTATCTCACCATATGGGTCAATGTACATTTGCCTTTGCCTTTCTGAACTTCCCACCTTAAGTGGGCCCATTTCCTTTTCACTCTCAGAAGGGCAATGGTAGACATGCTTCAGGTTTTTTGAGGGAAATCCTCATGAATTTGTCTTACGTGATTTAGCTCTCTTCACCCACTGTGAAGCAACTCCAAACTCTGTTTGCACACACATGGCACACTGTACCCCTGTCCGCCACAAAAAAAGAAGCTTTAAAAAAAAGAAGCTTTATCTTCATTTTCCCAATGATCACTGGAGGCTAGAGTTCTCTAACACTGAGTTTCTCTGACTCTGCCAAGCCCCCAAGTCAAGTAGTAAATTCTGTGAAAACAAACACTTTAAGTGCTCCCGGTGGAGCGCTGGATTTAAACAACACTGTGTTCCTTCTGCAAGGAAACACATCTGCTTCATAGTCTCAGATTTTCCTTTATATGGCTTTCTTAAGGAAAGGTATGCCCTGAGCCAGCATTTTCTCCTAACTCGACCCCATGGCAATGATTTGTAGTGAAGGAAGCTATAAACTGTAGATGAAAGGGTGACCTGGAATTCTCAGGCCGAAGTCCTGCCTCAGTCACCACTCAGTGGTCTTTGGGAAGAGGACTTCACCAAAAGCCTTGTACTTCATCTGTAAGATAAGGATAAGATCGTACTAGTCACCTAGGCTGTTGTGAGAATTAAGCAAGATGAGGCCTGATGCTTAGCAAGAACTCAGTAAGTGTTGGTATAAGAAGAAATGACTGGGGGCTGGGGGAGATGGCTTAAATGGCTGCAGAGAATGCTTTGCATGAAAGAGTCCTGTCTTCAGGTCCCAGCACTCATGATTCTCTGAGCACCACTGCTGGGAATAAGCCCCAGCAAATAGTTTCTCCTGAGCACAATTAGGTGTGACCCCAAGAAGCAAGCAAGAAGGAAAGAAAGAGAAAAAGAAGAAAGAGAGAAAGTCTTAAAGAAGGAAGTATGGAAGGAAGAATTATGGTAGGAAGGAAGGAAAAAGAGGAAGGAAGAAAAAGGAAGGAAGGAAGGAAAGAAGGAAGGATGGATGATAAATGAGCTTATTGACATAAAAAAAGAACATGGACGGGATGGGGGAACAACACAATCACCACACCACACCCTGAACTGATGTCATGACTGTGTCTGGCAACAAGGACACAGAGTTTGCGGGCAGATGCCAAGGCTGATGAGAAATGAGGATTAGGGAGGCTTCCAGAAGCTTTTAAATGTAATATCACCTCAATCCTCAGGCTGACAACAAGGCTAGAGAATAGCAGCTCATCCACTCTGTCCAGAAACCCTCACCCAGATTGTGCTCACAGTTCTGAAATAAATGAACTTGTGGGTGGTTTAGCAGTACAGATACTGGCTAGAGGTATTTATTATTCTTTCCAAAGAGTATTATGAGTGTTGCATTTGGTGGTGAAATTTGGAAGTCACAAAGAAAATATAGCACAAGGAAAGCTTGAATATTTGTCCTATCTCAGGTATGAGCAGGTTGTAAATTCTAAAAAAATCTCATTCCCCATCTCTCCTTGATTAGTTTTCTCATCTTCATAATGAAGAGATAATATTGAAAGACACCTCTCAGTTCCAGGACTCCAGAACGGCATAAAGAAAGTTCTTATTTCTTTCAGTTCCATGGCAAAGGAGAAGACACTGAAGAGAATCTATGGAAATCACCTACAACAGAAAGAGATAAAAAAAAAAAAAACCAAGCAGAACCAAGGGATTAGAGGCCCTTTGTTCAGCCTAGAAGCTAGTTGAATAAAATCACAACATAAACTAGAAAGATGAGAATTAAGATGAGAATCAGTGCAGTGTGTTGGGAAAGATGTGGGAAGGCTTGCAGTATGGAAAACGTTTGACAGAATCTGCTACAGCAGAATCAACACTGCATCCCACCATCTGTGACATGGCCATCCCCTCCATGGATTATCTCCAACAAAGACGCCCACCTCTGTCCACCAAAAGACAAGTACAAGGATGTCCACAGCCACACAATATGCAATGGCTAAAACTAGAAAAAGGCTCAAACCCTACCTAGAATAGATACATAAATATTGGCAGATTAAGTATCACGAAACACCATATAGCCATAGGGGGGAAATCAATTTTAGGGCTGGAGAGATAGTATGAGGGTTAAGTTGTTTTTTGTCTTGCATGTGAATACCCTAGTTCAGACCTTGGCACTGCATATGTCTCCAGAGCACCGTCAGGAGTGATTCCATGATCACTGAGCTTGAGTATCACCTGAGCACCACTGGGTGTGGCTCCAAAAACTAAAAAAAAAAAGAGAAGGGAATACATAAAACAGTCTAATCAAGTCTGTAGAAAATCAAAAGGTCGATCAGAAAGTGATGTGTTTGGATAGATCTATAAAGGGCCTTTGTGATACCAGTATGCTTGGTTTCTTTATGGGTACTGATTACATGGGTGAGCTTACTGGGTGAATACTAGGTGAGCAGTATACCTTTTTGGTGGGGGCCACACTGGCAATACTCGGGGGTTACTCCTGGCTCTGTACTCATGAATCACTTCTGGAGGTGCTCCAGGGACCATATGGGATGCCAGGGATTGAACTCAGGTTGGCTGGCGTGCAAAGTTAGTGCCTTATCCACTGCACTATCTCTCCAGCTGCACAGTACACTGATTTGGATATATGTTTCACTTCAGCAAACTCTCCGTAAATAGCTCAAATATGCAAATTTGGCCTGAGTTGATTTTACCCTCTGGGAAAGGAGCAGTACCCTCTTCTTACAGCAGGCACTCATCTCAATACTGGAATGTGAAGAAAAATCCCACTTTTGGTTTTCTAAACAAATTCTCATTGATACTCTGGGTTCCTCTTCACATGCTGAGGAACTGCATGTGAAGGTACCCCCTCATGAGCCGTACTCTGCATCCTGCTACTGGTGGAACATATTAGCCAGGTCCCATGTCACTGCTCCTTTGGTCCCTGTTAGATTGTATCTAAGCTTAAAGGGGTCTCACGTCAGTCCCTGCTACAGCCCCCCATGATCCTGCTCTCTCTCCATCCATCTTTCAGAAGCTTCTCAAGTTCACCCTATAAGCTAGAAACCAAGACCCGGCATGTGAACACACACCGAGAGTAACAAGACTGGCACACAGCTGTCTACATGTGCTTTCTTCTCTCTCTCTCTCTCTCTCTCTCTCTCTCTCTCTCTCTCTCAGGGATTCCTACTGTTCCCAGTCAATTCCTTCCCCAGTTCCTTCCTGGAGTCCCCATGCCTCACTTGCTAGACTCTGCCATTTTCAGCATAGCTCCCTCCATCTGCCAAACCCAGCCTGTGGCTGCTTTTCTGTAAACCATATGGTCTGGCAGACAAGGCAGTTTCAATGTTGATTCAAAAGATGAAAGCAAATCCTGCTTCGCCCCCATCCTCTCTTCATAGCAAGAGAGGGAACAAACTTGCTTGTCCTGGTTCTCCTGCCCTCAGCCCAATGATGCTGGGTCTCAGACAGCTGAGGGGCCCAGCTCTGGATTCCCTGGATTCCTGCTGCCTAACCGACTCCACGGGAGCTATTCTTAGGCCCTCGTGGGTCCCCTATTAGAAAGAAAATCTTGGATTCCTCAATGGAAAGTTGGCAAGCTGACAAACCTTCCTTGAGTCAGGAGGGAATGGCCAGTCAACCTCCCTTACCGTGGGCATGGAGGGCCCACACAGTCTGACCATGGAGGGGGTTTCTGGAGCAAGACAGAGACAAACCCCAGAGCCTGCCACTGTCTCTACAGGTATTATCTATGTAAACCAGGCTACTGGCCCTGGAAGTCAACACAGTTGACCTTTCCTAATGGACCCTTTCTTTATCCACACTAGCCCACTGAATAAAAGATGAAAAAGATAAAGAGTAGAAGGAGGAGTGACAAGGAGGAAGGGAGGAGAGGACAGGGGAGTCGACCCACCCAAGACTAGCTGCTGGCCCAAATCAAAGGCTTTTTACAAGGTCATCGCAAACCACAGTGAGTATGACCAGCTCATCCACGAAGACGCCATCTCAAGTGGTGGCTAAGCCCCACTGTGCTCTGGCTGGATGCCCTTCAGCAAGCACTGCTGAGTGCCTGCTGCAGGCTAAATGCCTGAGCTCTGCACTAGCCAGGCTGAACAACTATTCTCTCAGAACTGAATTGAGGTGGAATAATAAAGCCAAGGTCATTTTAAAGCATGTGGCTCACACAACCTAAGTTCTAAGCCTGCTGTCTTTTTAAAAAATATTTTATTATACCACCATGAGATATACAATTACAAAGATGTTCATGTTTGGGTTTCGGTCATACAGTGTTCCAGCACCCATCCCCCATCAGTGCCCATTCCCCACCACCAATATCCCCAATTCCTCCCCTCCCCCTAGGCTGCCTCTATGGCAGGTTCTTTATCTCTCTTTCTCTTCTATTTCTCTCTCTTCTCTCTTCCTTCTCTTACATGTTGTGGATTATAATACATGCACTTAGAGGTTATCATGTGTATCTTTTTGCCTGCATTTAATGCTCAGTTCTAGGTTGGTATTAGCACTTTCAGACTAGTTGGTATTAGCACACACTGTTCCCTTCTCTGTCTTACCTAACCTCTGACTCCCACACATTTGTGGTAGATTCCACCTTTGACAAGACCTCCTGATCCACGTTTTGCCTGACCTAAGCCTGCTGTCTTGAACCTTGGCTACCCGGTCCTGTATCTCACTGAAAAGTAGTAAGTATCCTTAGCTGTAAAATGAATCCCACCTAAAAGGGTCTTGGTAAATACATGAAGATAGAATTAATATTTGGCCTAGTGATCTGTGGTGATGATAGACCGGGTTCTCATCTGCAGATGGAAATTAAAAAAACAAAAACAAAAACAATACCCTGTCTAGGTTGCGATCACTCTTGAGTAACAGAGAGTATTACCTGTCACTGCTTCCAACAGCCAGCTAACTGATCTAATTTTGGTAGTTTACGATGAATGCTATTGTAACAGCAACAACAGGCAATGCATGAGATATATCACTTCCCATTCCTTTTTCCTAGGGACTGGGTTAGCCGCAGCCCAACCTCCTCCTCAATGGAGCAAGGGGGTCAGCTCTCCATTTCTGTCTGGGCATTTCTTTCTCAGCTGACTCATTGTCTTCTGTCTCCAACAGTGAAGTATGGAACCAGGTATTCAGGGGTGCATGAAAAGGAAGGAAAGAAGGAAAGGATTAGTTTTTCTGGCCCTATTGTAAAATGAGTCTTGGAGGGGCTCCAAGCTCACCTTGATTATTTGCTGGCTAGTCAGCTGGGTCTCTGTGTGAGCTATTTTTGTGACACTGGCAGCCGTTTTTTCCTTTGTAGGAATGCTTGTATCCCCTCTTCTCAGCCTCAGTTTACTGTGTGAAAGCTTGCCTTATGAGCTCTCTATAGGGTAACCTATCTCTGGGTAGGATTCCTTATACACAGTCTGCTCACTGGCCTATTACCCCTGGTGCACCCAGCACCTGACAGAAGTGTCTCCCATATCAAAGCACAACTCCATTTTCCTCTGCCTTGATCTCTGTGGCAGAAGTGCCTCAGATTCCTCAAGTGAATAACAAACACTAGTCTGTTGGGCCCATCCGTCTCCAAGAGCTGCCAATCAGAATGCTTCCTCTGTAAACTTCAGTGAGGGGTTGGCCACACCTGTCTCTCCCTCTGGGAGATGGGACTTGCCAAAAGCGGTCTACTGAACACAGACTCACAACAAGCTCTTATTAAAATTCTACTCTTCATCAGTAAACATGCTGAACTTAGTCAACATGCTTAATATTGTATTTTGCTTTATCACTTCACTGTAATTTCACATCTACTGTATTGTGCTCGACTGATCATGAGGTGTCTGAGAGGGAAGGCAGGTTCTAGCCCTGGCCTACCATCCCAATAGAGCCTTGCAAGAAGCCAGAGGACCCCCAGCAGCGTGAGGGCAACCATTTTCAACATCCAGACTCCACAACTCATCAGAGCTTCACCCAAGAGAAAAGCTGATCTCTCCCCATTGCAGTTCATCAGTAAATGCACAAACTGAGAGCCTACTACTGAGAGTATCCCACCCGCACAGCAGAGCCTGGCAAGCTACCCATGTCGTTAGTATGATACCAACATCCAAGGTCAGGTGAAACGTGGATCAGGAGGTCTTGTTAAAGGTGGAAATTACCACAAACGTGTGGGAGCAGAGGTTAGGTAAGACAGAGAAGGGAGTAGTGTACC
The DNA here is from genome assembly GCA_021461705.1 of Cryptotis parvus. NCBI lineage: Eukaryota > Metazoa > Chordata > Mammalia > Eulipotyphla > Soricidae > Cryptotis > Cryptotis parvus. The sequence continues at coordinate 19,972 of JAJIBD010027996.1, forward strand.
AAAGTGCTACTAATTGTCGAAAGTGCTATTACTACATAGAACTTAGCATTAAATACAGGCAAAAAATAAACATGATAACCTCTAAGTATATGTATTATAATCCACAATATGTAAGAGAAGGAAGAGAGAAAGAGAAAGAGAGAAAAGAGATAAAGAAGCTGCCATAGAGGCAGGCTAGCGGAATGGGGAGGGAATCAGGGACATTGGTGGTGGGAAATGGGCACTGGTGGAGGGATGGGTGCTAGAACACTGTATGGCCGAAACCCAAACATGAACATTTTTGTAAAAATAAATAAATAAATAAATAAATAAATTTTTAATCAGAATTTTTAAAATATTTTATTATACCACCGTGAGATATATATTTACAAAGATATTCATAAGATGTTCATATTTGGGCTTTGGTCATACAGTGTTCCAGCACCCATCCCTCCACCAATGTTCATTTCCCACCATCAATGTTCCCAATTCCCTCTCCCCTCCCTAGCCTGCCTCTATGGCAGGTTCTTTATCTGTTTCCCTTTTCTCTCTCTCTCTCTCTCTCTCTCTCTCTCTCTCTCCCCTTCCCTTCCCTTCCACATTGTGGATTACAATACATACATTAAGAGGTTGTCATGTGTATCTTTATTTATTTAAAAAATAGAAATAAAAAATAAAACTCAAAAAATTTTAACTATGAGTGAACTGTGGTTGTCATATATGGCCTTTACAATAATGAGGTATGACCCTACTAGTTCTATTATTTTAGAGTTTTTATCACAAATTAGCATTGAATCTTGTCAAATAGTTTAATCTATTTTTATTATATGGTACATCTATCCTTCCTTTAATGATGTGGTCTATTACATTTGCTGATTCTCACATGTTTGACCATTTTGAATCTTTGAAATAAATACTTAATGACGATGTGTAAAAAAATATACTCTGAGAGAGATATATAGAGAGAGAGAGAAAGAGGCAGAGAGAGAGAGAGAAAAGAGGCAAAGTGCCTGCCATAAAGGCAGGCTGGGGGGGGGGGGGGAGGGAATTGGGGACATTGGTGGTGGGCAATAACACTGGTGGAGGGATCGGTGCTGGAACACTGTATGACTGAAATCCAAACATGAACATCTTTGTAATTGTACATCTCATGGTGTTATAATAAATAAATAAATAAATAAATAAATAAATGCTGTATTTAGAGGTGACTACAAGAGTATGCCACCCGCAGGGCAAGCCTGGCAAGCTGCCCATGTCGATTTTGATATGCCAAATACCAGTAACAATTATATTAGGTCATTTCCATGACCTAATATAATGGTTTGAGGCTCTTTATGTTCCTGGAGCAAGCAGATGCCCTTGGGCTCTACTAGCATGAGACAGGACATATGGAGATATTACTGGTACCTGCTTGAGCAAATAGATGATGAACGGGAAGATAGCGATAGTGATAGTGATAGTGGTATAATAAAAATATTAAAAATAAAAAAATACACTCTGGGAAAAAAAAGCTACCCATGTCATATTTGATATGCCAAAATCAGTACCAATTATAGACCTCATTCTCATGACCTGAACAAATGGTTTGAGGCTCTTCACATTCCAGGAGTGAGCAGATGCCCTTGGGCTAGCATGCGACAGGATGTATGGAGATGTTACTGGTGCCCACTCAAGCAAATCAATGAATAATGGGGAGACAAGTGATACAAGTATTGTGTAGCTTCTACTGAAGTAACTGAATACATTGATGGGCCCAATAGTCTCCCCAACAGCCATGCCCCCATTCCTCCTTAAACTAATTTTGAGGGCCCAGAGACAATACAGTGGGGAAGGTGTTTGCCTTGCATGCAGCCAACCTGGGTTCGATTCCTGGCATTTCATACACTCCCCTGAGCACCACCAGGAGTAATTCCTGAGTTCAGAGGCAGGAGGAACCCCTGAGCATTGTTGGGGTTGCAAAAGCAAACAAACAATATAATTTGATTGTTTGGCAAATATCAAACTCTTTTGATGTATGCCTGTAGCCTCTGGTAGTTTGAGACAAGAGGAGGTGATTATCACCCTCATCTTGTGACTTTACTCCAAGGCAGTATTTTGAAGTAAAGTAAGCCTCTGACAAAACTCACCAACCAAGTCACATAGATGTTCATAAGCATATGACCACTCTGTGTTCTAGAAAAGACTTTTCCCCTCTTTGCCTTCAGGGTTCCTGACTGTAACCTCCAACAGATTCCTGCAGAGTATGATCAAGGCCTCATCGCCTGCCAGCTGGAGGGACAGGAGCAGGACCTTGGGATCCTGAACTTTGAACCTAGGCAGCTGAGCACTCAAGCAACTTGGAGTTCTGACACCGGATGTCAGTCCTGCTACCCACCCTACCTCTTAACCCCTAGGCATCTTATGCGCAACTCATGTCACCAAGAAGAAACATTATTCTTAACATGTGTCATGCTAACGCAAAGGTATTGAATGAAATAATGACACTTTCATATAGTAATCAGTATACTCATTCTGAGTATGTTGACTAGTATTCATACACATAAATCACACGGGGATTTATGATGACACAAACACATCACATCACTTATATGGAAATATTTTTTTTTTTGGATTATGGATAACATCTGGCAGTTCTCAGTGCTTGGAGATCACTCCTAGCAGTGCTCAGGAAACCCAGGTAGTGCCAGGGAATGAATCCAGGCCCCAGCATGCAAAGTATGTACAGTAGTCTTTTCAGCCATTTCCTCAGTCCTGGAAATATTTTAAAGAAAATTAGCATACACACAATATTGTACTCTCAGAATCCTAATTTTGTTTGATTGCCAAGTTTAACACCTTGCAAGATGAATAATGGTTGCTTCCACTAATTGAAGCATTACAAAATTGACTTCTTTATGTCAGAAACTCCCATTTCAAGTCTCTACTGTGATCCTTGTTGACCAACAAATTATCAATGAAGTAAAATAGTAAGTGTGCTGAGAAATTCCCCAACATCTTGATGGCTTTTTTTTTTTTTTTTTTTTTGCTTTTTGGGTCATACCGGCAATGCTCAGGGGCTACTCCTGGCTCTGCACTCAGGAATTACTCCTGGCGGCGCTCGGGGACCATATGGGATGCCGGGGATCGAACCCAGGCGCGGCATGAGCCGGCACGTGCAAGGCAAACGCCCTCACCACCGCTGGGCTATCGCCCCGGCCCCTTGATGGCTTTGTTTTGACCTCATATGTGATCAGGAGATTATGAGATGCTTGTAGTAGATATACTCACCTTGAAACACATTCCCAAATGAAGATTTTATAGACTTCCCAACATGGGGATTTATGATGACAATATGAGGTGGTTGGATGGGAAGGCCCGAGGATGGTTGGATGAGAAGGTCTGGGGATGGTCAGATGGGAAGGCCTGGGGATGGTTGGATGGGAAGGCCTGGGAATGACTGGATGGGAAGGCCCCAGGATGGTTGGATGGGAAGGCCCGAGGATAGTTGGATAGGAAGGTCCAGGAATGGTCAGATGGGAAGGCCCAGGTTCTGAACAATCTGGCCAAACCATTCCTGGTACTTCTGCCTTTCTTCAGTAAGAAATAAACCCACCAATAGTTCAAACTATTTTTAGTTCAACTTTTTATTATTTTCAGCCAAAAGAATCCCTCCTAATACATTTGATTGAAATAAATGTGTAAGGGAGGGATCTGATGGCTTCAGGGCACACACAAAGAATTTGTGCAAGTCTACCATTTGGGAGCTTTCTGGGCAGTTCTGCCCCCTGTTTCATTATCTCTGAGATGAGAAGAGTAGTATATCCCCCCCAACATCTAAATGCTCAGAAGAGGAATGAAATAAGACATTTACATAAGAGATAATTAGACAAGCGCTTAGAATTATGTACCCTGAATCAGACTGGTTAAAAACAGATGTCCTGAATATAAACTGAATGCCCTAGGATTTTCATCTGTGAAACACGGGGGAAAAAAATAACAAGGCATTTCTGTTAGGTTTCCATGAATTAATACACATAAGGCATTGACAATAGTTCCCAACAAAAGTTAGCACTACACAAGGATTATCACCACCATCATCATCACAATCACCACCACTGTAATCATCATTATCCTCATAACCATTACATAGCAACCGCAGCATTACTCCATCAAAAGAGCTGTGAAGTGTCTAAGTGTGCTACGAGAGAATGTAAGGATAATGATATCACAGAACACCTCAAGCTAGGGAAAACAGAATACAAGTCAAACCAACAAGAAGCATGCTTTTTTGTTGCAGTACATCTGCCCAGAGCCTCTGTATCTGGCCTAGAGTTGTCTCCTGCAGGTCACTTTGTAGATAGGACAGTTTGAATGCGGCAGTTTATCTAACCATGTATTCCATACTGGCTGGTATAAATATTCTCTCATGCTGCCACAATCATCACAGGACTAGCTAGATCTTACCGGGATATTTGCCTGGCCATGTTGGATCTCTAAGTAATTAGACTGGAGAGAAATGCTGTTTGCCTCCAAGCAAGCAAGCATGGCTCTCTGATAACTCAAAACTAATATTCAGAACAACCATGAAGTAAAAAGACTTTTGTGAAGGCTTGGAGAAATATTTAACTGTCTATAGAATATTCTTTGGTACAGATGCATGCCTTTGAGATACAGTTCATCTCAGTAGCTCCTCCTTCTCTCTACCCTGCAGGGTCACTTCCAAGGCAGATCTTGGCTTGGCAACATTAACTTCTCAAAGGACTAGGTGAGGTCCTGGGGAAAAATTACCTGAGGAAATTTGACCCTGATGGCTTTCCCTTGGAGGAGAGGTCTGGGTTGCAGGGTTATAAAATTAGCCTCCTCTCTCTCTCTCTCTCTCTCTCTCTCTCTCTCTCTCTCTCTCTCTCTCTCTCTCCTCTCCTCTCCTTTTCCCCCTTTCTGTCGACACTGCTTTGCTGTCTCCTCTCTGCAGGACCTTAACAAGTGATGGCAGCCATCTTGGCCTACAAATGGACGGGGCCAGCTGGGAACCCTAAGTTTGGGGGTTTTTCCTCTTGCTGGTTTGTATGCCAGAACCCGTGTTAAGTAAAGCATTTTAAAACCCCGGAGGGGCGGAGCGAAGCCCAGCGGGAGGGCGTGCCTGCACGCGCCGGCCACGCAGGCCCAGGCCGACCCCCGCACCCAAGGCCCCCGAGCACCGCCAGGAGGATCCGAGCGCGAGCCAGGAGAAACCCCTGAGCAGCCGTGACCAAAAAAAAAATAAAAAAATAAAACTTCGCTGGATTCTTGGGTCTTTCTCCGTCCGCTGGCCACTGATCCCCTGGGACAGAAGGGGGATCCCTGACCCTGCTCCCAGATTTTGTGCAGGGCACCTCAGTATTTCCCCGCAATTTTTACAGAACTATAAGGGGATAAAATGGAAGAAGGGAAGAACAAGAAGGTAAAATGGATTGGGAAGTGAAAAGAGAAGGAAAAGGAGAAAAAGATGAAGGGAGAGATGAAAGGTAGAGAGAAAATGTATGGTAAATAAAAAGAAGCAGCAGCTCATTTTCTCTTGAGCAGGAATGGCTGCAACTCTGGAAGTTTCCTTCAATGTGTACCATTCTCCATCGAGAATAATGAGTCTCACCTGCTGTCTCATCAGCTGTGCATTAGAAGCACTGAAGTCAGTCCTTCACCTTGGGATACTGCCATGTGGTGTCTTTTTTTCATAGCAAACAAAACATCTTTCCCAGGGAAACAGAACAGAAAAAAAGTAACTGACATATTGGTAACAGAGCGAGAAATTCATGGTGGCTAAGCATTCCACACTTGTGAAATTGTCCCATGATCCAGAGTGTACCCTGATGGTACCTATGGTTCCCACTGTTGAACAGAGAACCAAGCTTCATTGTGTGCAGGCTACATGTGGTCAAGTTGCCTCATTTCCTGGCTTATGGCAAACGTTGGACAGGGATCAAGGGAATCCATTTCCAAGTTCAGCTGTGTAACAGCTCAGCTCCTCATCGCCCTCAGAAAGGACTATCCCTCATCCCTATTCACGCTCCTGGTCAATCTCTCATCCCACTGTTCCCACACAACCTCATTTTCCATTAGTTTCATACAGCCAAGTGCAAATCTCTAATATGCAATTTTGCATTTCTAAAAATAGAGTTCAAAAGTGACAAAACTGAGTTCTTAGAGACTTAAAATGCCAATATCCTAGGATTTAATAAATACTAATTACTCTTCATTTCCCTTCTATAAATTAATTCTTTTTAAAGTTTGGTTTGGTTTTGGGGGGCTACACCTGGTGGTGCTTGGGCGTAACTCCTGACTCTGCACTCAGGGATCACTCTTGGTGGATCTGGGGAACCATGTGGGATCCTGAGATTGAACCCAGGACAGCCATGTATGAGGGAAGCACCCTATCTGTTGACTATCAGTCCAGCCCCTAAGTTAGGTCTTATCTCCATCTTGATGTTTCAAAGTGACAGGATAGTATAACCTTTAAGGTTAATTGACTTTGGGCACTATAGTAGGGGAAATTATATGAAAATGCATTTTATTGTATCAATTATTTGCCATCTTTTTATTTCTGGTACATACCCAATAATACTCAGGGATTATTCTAGGCTCTATGCTCAAGGATTACTTCTTTTTTTAAAATTTTTTTATTATACCACCGTGAGACATACAATTACAAAGGTGTTCACAATTGGTTCTTGGTAATACAGTATTCCAGCACCCATCCCTCCAACAGTGCCCCATTTACACCACCAATGTACCCCCCCCCTCCCGCCCACCCCCAGGCTGCCTCAACAGCAGGTAGCCCTGTTTTCCTCTCTTTCTCTCTCTGTCTCTCTCTGTTTCTGCATCTCTCTCCCTCTTATTTTACACATTGTGGCTAGCCCTGCAGATATTTAAAGTTTATCAGTTAAGTCTCTTTGTGTATATTCAATGGTGAGTTTTAATCTGCCATTACCATTTCACACATTTAGTAAAACACTGGTATCTATTTATATCCTATTAATGAATGCAGTCATTCTATATCTGTCAAGGATTACTTCTGACAATGCTCAGGGGACCAGATATGGTGCTGGGGATCAAAATGGGATTAGCCAAGTCCAAGGCAAGCATTTGTACTACCCTTGTACCATCTCTGCATCCCTGCCACATTATTTTAAAAATAAAAGGGTTGGGAGATATTATTCAAAGAGATATTATTCAAAGAGGCAGAGTAGGTGGCTTACATGTTTGAGTCTCTGAGTTCAATCCCTGGCACTACATTCCCAAAACACATACAGATGTAGCTGTGGTGGCCCCCAAACACTGAGAAAAATATTGCATCTCATCAGCATAGTTTCATTTTATCCTTAACTTTGTGATGTTAGTTAGTATTTTAAATACTTTGGTGTTATCAAGACGTTTTAAATATAAATCCAGAATGTTACTCAGACCCGAAAATGGAATAAATATCACACACTGAATCAAACTCGGGATATCCACATCCAATATGTCTGTGTCAGTGAATGCATATCATCAGAATCATCAGTAAGTTCAGTTGTTCAACAAAATAATACACCTAAATATAATCTTATTGGTCATGATAAAATGGTTTTAATAAAATATCACTGTATGAGAATGTTAAAACAGTGAATGAATCATAAAAAAATCCAGTATCAATAAAAATACAGCAAAGTCTATTATTAAATAGTATAACATAAATAATGGCATACTGAGAAAAAATATGGTGGTAAAAGACATATGAAATAAAATGAGTCAATATTAAAAACAGTTGGCCTGAATAGTGAGAAAACATTCTATTTCTTCAGAGGAGAAAACTGCCACATATTTAAGATTATTAATTCACTTATAATTGTTCGCTCATTTCAAAGAAGAGATACCTGCCTGCATATATACAACACACACACATCCAAACAGAACTTTTACAAGGTAACAGTTAAACATTTCTTGTGAGAAATCCTTTCTTGCAAATCAGAACCATTTTGAAGTTTCTGGAGAAATTTTTACAGCATCCACATTTGGAAGAAAATCTAGACTGTCCACCCACTATTGATCTTTGCAGACTCATGTAAAGAGAAGATCTGAAGAGAGGTGACCGGCCACTCAGGCATCACACTTGCTGTTGGAATATTCTTATCCTCCTGGCAATTTGTGGGGAAAACATTTCACCCTAGTGACCCCACAGGCACTGGCTGTCCCTCCAGCCTGGGCTACAGGAGAGATCCCAGTGTGTTTCATGCATGCCTGGAAGCCCGCCTGGGGAGGATGTTCTACTTGATCACAACCAAATGGAGATTCAGAAAGTATTTGTACTGAGGCAGGCCAGCATTTTCTGTGTAACTCACTGACTCATTCTAGAGAATCAAAGTGTTAAAGCCTAGCTGTTCAGACATATAGCATATGAATTAATCATGACTTGATTCCTGAGGTGGCTTTCTCTTTTTCCAGGTGGTGAAAAGGTCAAAGCAAATGCCATGACACAGACTGTCTTTCTATAACTGTTCTATAATGAACAGCTGTTTTCCTTTTTTTAAAGGGGCACAAATACAATTTTCCCTATACAAATCTATCATGCACTGACCACTGCTGTCAGCTGCAAAGCATTGTGTCCCACACAATAATTTCACCAACTCCTAATAATTCTATGAGACAAATACTATTATTATTTCCATTTTACAAGTGAAGAAACTGAGGCTGAGAGATTGCTCCTTTTATATCCTCTTGTGTTTAAAGCTTATTTAAAGATCAGTTCACAGATCTTTCACTTAACTATGATCCTTGCCCACTTCCTACTGAAAACAGTACAAGGTTACAGCATTAGAGAAAGAAAGTTTAGGAGCTACTTTCTCTTACTGTTTTATCATCTGCACGGTCCATTATTAACACAAAAATGAAACAAGCTGTGGCAGATTTCACAACCATGAAAATGAAACCCCTCACTGAGGAGTCAAACAGGACAGAAATGTGCTGGGGAGACCAGCTTCGCTCTTTCAAGAGATGTCAACTCCCTGCAATCCCAGACTCCTAATGCACTGAACAGTTACAAAGCTCGTGCATTCTAATTCATCAGTGCTGTTACAGTTCATTTGTATCATGAAAACTTAAAAAGAAGATCTGCAAATACAAGCTAGATATTTCCAGTAGTAGTAGGTCATTTCACTTTTTAGGGAACCCCATGGTTATTTCTTAAAACAAAAATTTGTACTTCATGGTATCTAGAATAAAATGCTAAATCTATGCACCGAAATTTTGTTTAATATGCTGTAACCAGCAGAGGATAAGGGAGCAACCACAAACACACAGCAATTTTTCTCATGCTCTATCAAAGTTGTTGGATGGATACACTTCTCCATCTTCATCAATCTTCATAACTTACGAAAAGAACTCTTACCGTATGTTCACAGCAATAAAGTTTGTCTGTGAATCTGTCAGAGGGAGCAGGTCAAATCTATGCTCTACATTTAAATCTATCCCAGATGTCTTAATTCCAGATCGTGGTCTTAGAGAACAAAACTCTCTTTATGGCCAAGGATGAAAATCTGAGATGACTGATCATAGCCTGCTATGCATCTGAAAGTGGCTGCTCAGAAGTGGCACGTTAGGTTAGTTTGGCCTAAGTTAATCAGTCCAACACAACCAAGTCCCTGGTGAGTGAAGGAGGAACATATACCCTGCCTGGCATTGTGATGGGCCCTGGCAAATAAGTGGCAGAGGACATGAAAGGATAATGCTGTACAGAAAAGGGAGCAAATGTCGTCTACCATGCTTAGTAATTCTTGAGGAATGAAACACAACTTGTCACACCACCCAATACTCAACAAATGGTTAAGTGATGAATGTATGGAAGAAGGTTTGTCATTAATTATTTAGTGACATGTTGGTCCAACCATGGACCACACAAAGTGATGGTCCCCATACAGCCCTGGATGTGAGTGGAGTGTGTTATATCCTTTAGATTTGTGTCCTTACCTTCTAAAGCATTTGCACATCTCAGAATGAATCCTTGTCATTTTAAGTCAGGTATTATCAACATTACATTTAATTGTCAAAAATAAGATTATATAGTAGTGCTTTCTATTAAAAGTTGTCAGCTATTGGTATAAAATGTTCCTATGTAGATAAGTCACTTTGAAAACATCTCATTTCAATTTGTCTCATTTATTAAATCAGTGGCAATTAGGTATCAATTATATATCAGGTACATGAAATATAAATGTGAATGAGATATAATTACTACCATTACTAAGTTAGTGTGCAAGAGAGACAAACAGAACACCATCTCGTGTAATAAGGGTCTGTCACAGCTACTGATGGAAGCTGGTCAGGAGAACAGACATGGAATAATGGCTCTCATATGTGGGATATAAAAAAATAACAGAAACAGGAAATGCCCACATGAAACAGAAACTGAGAACTGATCTTCAGCAGAAAGCATACCTCAGGAGAGGTATGGGGTAATTAGGATGGGGAATACCATACCGGCACAGGGGTGGAGGCAGTGAGCACTTAGAGAACAATGCAGTGCGGGAATGGTTATGCATGAAACCCTATCATTAACAGTACTGCAAAAAGTGATAACTAAAAAATTTTTTTCTTTTGGGTCACACCCAGAAATGCTCAGGGGTTACTCCTGGCTCTGCACTCAAGAATTACTCCTGGCAGTACTCGGGAGACCATATGGGATGCGGGGATTGAACCAGGGTCGCCACATGCAAGGCAAATGCCTACCCGCTGTACTGTCACTTCAGCTCTTATTTTTTTTATTAATATTTTATTATACCACCGTGAGATTATACAATTACAAAGTTGTTAATGTTTCAGGGTTTCGGTCACACAGTGTTCCAACGCCCATCCCTCCACCAGTGCCCATTTCCCATCACCAATATCCCATTTCCTCCCCCCCCCCTAGTATGCCTCTATGGCAGGTTCTTTATCTCTTTTCTCTTTTCTTCTCCCTCTCTCTCTCTCTTTCTTTCTTCTCTTACATACTGTGGATTGTAATACATACACTTAGAGATAATCATGTATATCTTTTAGCCTGTATTTAATGCTCAGTTCTAGGCTGGTATTAGCCCTTTCGACAATTATTAGCACACTGTTCCCTTCTCTGTCTTACCTAACCTCCAACTTCCACACATTTGTGGTAACTTCCACCTTTGATAAGACCTCCTGATCCACGTTTTGCCTGACCTTGGATTTTAGTATCATAATATATATATAAATATATTATTTATGTCAAGCAAATAAATGCAGCCATTCTATATCTGTCTTTTCCTTCTGACTAATTTCACTCAACATGATCCTCTCCATGTCCATCCATTTATAGGCAAATTTCATTTTATAGGCAAATTTCAAATTTCATTTTCCTAACAGCTGCATAGTATTCCATTGTGTAGATGTACCAAAGTTTCTTTATCCAGTCATCAGTTCTCGGGCACTCTGGTTGTTTCCAGATTCTGGCTATTGTGAATAGTGCTGCTATGAAAATAAAAGTGCAGATGGTGTTTCTGCTGTGTGTTTTTGGCTTCCCAGGGTATATTCCCAGGAGTGGCATGGCTGGGTCAAATGGGAGCTCAATTTCTAGTCTTTGGAGGAATGTCCATATAGTTTTCCAGAAAGGCTGTACCTGACATTCCCACCAGCAATGGAGAAGAGTCCCCTTTTCCCCGCATCCACACCAGCACTTCTTGTTCTTACGCTTTTGGATATGTACCAGTCTCTGTGGTGTGAGATGATATCTCATTGTTGTTTTGATTTTCATCTCTCTGATGATTAGTGATGATGAGCATTTTTTCATATGCCATTTGGCCATTCGAATATCTTCCTTGTCGAAGTTTCTGTTCATTTCTTCTCCCCATTTTTTTGATGGGGTTGGCTGTTTACTTCTTGTAAAGTTCTACCAGTGCCTGATATATCCTGGATATTAACCCCTTATCGCATGGGTATTGGGTGAATATTCTTTCCCACTCTGTGGACTGTCTTTGTATCTTGGTCACTTTTTCTTTTGAGGTACAGAAGCTTTTTAGTTTCATGTAGTCCCATATGTTTATCTTTGCTTCTAGTTGCTTCGTTAGTGGTGTTTCACCTTTGAAGATGTCTTTAGCTTCAATGTCGTGGAGGGTTTTTCCTATATTTTCTTCAACATACTTTATGGATTCAGGTCTAATATTGAGATCTTTAATTCACTTTGATCTGATTTTTGTGCATGGTGTTAGACAAAGGTCCAAATTCATTTTTTTTATATGTAGCAGTCCAGTTTTCCCAGCACCACTTGTTGAAGAGGCTTTCCTTACTCCATTTTGGACTCTTTGCACCTTTATCAAAGATTAACTGATCATGTGTTTGAGGGTGTGTGTCGGGATACTCAACTCTATTCCATAGGTCCACAGGTCTGTTTTTATTCCAATACCACACTGTTTTAATTACTACTGCCTTGTAGTACAGTTTGAAGTTGGGAAAGGGTGATACCTCCCATCTTCTTTTTCCAAAGGATTGCTTTAGCTATCCGTGTGGGTTTATTATTCCATAGGAATTTCAGGAGTGTTTGGTCAATTTCTTTGAAGAAAGTCATGGGTATCCTTATAGGGACCACATTGAATCTGTACAAAGCTCTAGGGAGTATTACCATTTTGACAATGTTGATTCTCCCCATCCATGAGAAGGGAATGTGTTTCCATTTCCTCGTGTCCTCTTTTATTTCTTGGAGCAGTGTCTTGTAGTTTTCTTTGTACAGGTCCTTTACACACTTGGTTAAGCTGAATCCTAGGTATTTGATTTTCTGTGGCACAATTGTGAATGGAATTGATTTCTTAATACTCCCTTTCTTCTCTTTTGTTATTTGTATATAGGAAAGCCACTGACTTTTGGGTATTGATTTTGTACCCTGCCACTCTACTATAAATATCTATTGTTTCTAGGAGTTTTTGGGCTGAGAGTTTAGGGTTCTCTAGGTATAATATCATGTCATCTGCAAATAATGATAGCTTGATTTCTTCCTTGCCTATCTGGATGCCCATAATGTCCTTTACTTCTCTGATTGCTATGGCAAGTACTTCCAGTACTATATTGAATAAAAGAGGTGAGAGAGGGCAACATTGTCTTGTCCCTGATCTTAAGGGGGAAGGCTTTCAATTTTTCCCCCATTGAGAATGATACTTGCTGTGGGCTTTTGGTAGATGGCTTTGACTATATTGAGGAAGGTTCCTTCAATTCCCATTTTCTGCAGGGTTTTAATCATGAACAGGTGCTGGAACTTGTCAAATGCATTTTCTGTGTCTATTGATATGATCATATGGTTTTTATTTTTTCTCTTATTGATATGATGTATTGTGTTGATTGACTTGCAAATGTTAAACCATCCTTGCATTCCTGGGATGAATCCTACTTGGTCATGATGTATAATCTTTTTGATGAGTCTTTGGATTCTGTTTGCTGGTATTTTGTTGAAGATCTTAGCATCTGTGTTCATCAGGGAGATTGGTCTGAAATTTTTTTCTTTGTGTTGTCTCTCCCTGCTTTGGGTATCAGGGTGATATGTGCCTCGTAGAAGCTGTTTGGGAGTGCTTCTGTTTCTTCTATTTCCTGGAAGAGCTTGAAAAGGACAGGCAGTAGGTCCACCTTAAAGGTTTGGTAGAATTCACTAGTGAATACATCTGGACCTGGGCTTTTGTGTTTGGGTAGACTTTTAATTACTGTTTCAATTTCCTCGATGGTGATAAGCTTATTCAGGTATTTTGGGTCTTCTTGTTTCAGCTGTGGGAGGTTATAGGACTTCAGGAATTTATTCATTTCTTCTAGGTTCTCATGTTTCATGGCATACAGGCTCTCAAAGTAATCTCTGATGATCTTTTTGATTTCTGTGGTTTCTGTTGTGATGTCACCATTTTCATTTCTTATTCTGTTTATTTGGGTTCTCTCTTTCCCTGTCCTTACAAGTCTTTTTTGTAACCAACCAGTGGTTTGTCGATCTTGTTTATTTTTTTCAAAAAACCAGCTCTTGGTTTCATTAATCTTTTGGATTGTTTTTTTTGGGTTTCCAGCTCGTTTATTTCCTCTCTAAGTTTTATTATTTCCTTTTTTCTGCCTGGATTGGGCTCCTTTTGTTGGTCTTTCTCTAATGTTTTGAGCTGTGAACTCAGGTTATTTATGTGGGCCCTTTCTTCTTTCCTGATGAATGCTTGCAGAGCTATGAACTTTCCCTCTTAACACGGCTTTCCGCCGTTACCACACGTTCTTATAGTTGGTGTCTTCATTTTCATTTGTTTCCAGAAATCTTTGGATTTCCTGTTTGATTTCTTCTATAACCCATTGGTTGTTCAGGCAGTGAGCTGTTCAGTTTCCAGGTGTTTGGAACCAAGGCAGTTTGCCTTCGTTCCCATTGATGGAGTTTCCGCTCTTCCCTGGGGCAACTTGGGTCCGTGGAGACGCAGGGGTCCACACACACACCTGCAGAGCGGCACGTTGCTCCCTCTCCGACCCTCCTTCCCTGGGGCTCCCTTGCCACCTGGCCCTTACGACGATTTTCTTTCTCCTCCTCCTACTCCTTGAACCTCTCCCAAAATTTCGACTTTGCAACTCTAATTCTCTTTTTTTTAATTCATTTTGCTAACAGGGTCATGCCATTATATTTATTTGCAAGAAAGGAAATAAAAAAGCAACGTAACACAAAAAATGACCCATTGGGTCCGACAAAGATCAAATGCAGTTTAAAGCAAAAATCAAGTCCTTTACCCAAAATGGCATTCGACAACAGGAATTCTGTATGTAACAAATAAAAAAAGCTTTAGGACAACAGGAATTCTGTATGTAACAAATCCAACTTCAACCTTATCCTTCTATAATATGCCATTTTTTAGCATATTGCTATATGACCTATATGGTCATATAGCAATATGGGGCCTACATGTGATTCTTGGCCAACTGGGCCAGATGTGGATTGTGAGAAGTGTTGATTGGGCGCTGTGGTGGTAAGGACCATCTCGGTCACTGTGCCATTTTTTGGCATATTGCTATTGCATATAATGCTAATTATATGCTTATCATATAAGCATACAATTAGCCTTATTATATGCTTATCATATGCCATTTTTTATTTGCAAGAAGGCTGTTTTTAAAATTGTGTGCCAGTGTCATTTAAAAACAGGGTCTGAGAATGATGTGGTGAATGTAGTATTCTGTTTTGTTATCATGACTAGAAATTCATTACCTACTTTGGGTCACAAAGATACTCACCTCTGTTTCCTTTTAAACAGTATGTATTTCCTTTTGCTTTTAGATCTGAGTCCCTTTTGAGTTAATTTATATAGAAGGTAAGGTTGAAGTTGGATTTGTTACGATACAGAATTCCTGTTGTTCTAATGCCATTTTGGGTAAAAGACTTGATTTTTGCATTAAACTGCATTTGACCTTTGTCAGACCCAATGGGTCTCATTTTTTGTGTTATGTTGCGCAACCAATTTTGTTCCACTGCTCCATAAGTTTATCCTGTTGCTCAGGAGAGATATCCTGTTTTATTACTACAGTTTTTCTTTCATTGAAGCTCCCTTTCAGTGTTAAGGGATCCTGGGGCCTACGTGTGATTCTTGGCCGCGAGCCAGATGTGGATTGTGAGAAGTGTTGATTGGGCGCTGTGGTGGTAAGGACCATCTGGGTCACCCTACGGTGGTTAGGAGTCACTTCTGGGGTGTATTGAGTCTTCTCAGCTATGCCCAGCGGTTGGGGGGACCATGAGTTGCTGAGAATAGAATGGGGTCTGCCATGTGTCCTAACCCTTGTACTATCTCAGTGGCGCAAGTGTATTAATTGAATTGATTAATCTATTAATGTAATTAATGCTAATTATATCGAAATGATTACATGCACTTTCTATAATAAAGTTTAAAGTCAGGTGATATAACTCTTTGAAAAATAATTGTTTTTCAAAATAATTTTGGTTGTTTTGGTTCATCTACCTTACCAAATATTTCTATATCCCACAAAATTTGTGTTAATGTTTTGCTTAGAATTGAGTTAAACTTATAGATCAGTTTGAGGGAAGTTAAGAGATTGATCCTGTTGAGCCTTTTAATTAAAAAGCACAGTGTAGCACCCCCATTTATGATCTTTGATTGCTTCCATCAGCATTTCTATTTTGCAGTATCTAGATTGCTTCAATTTATAATAATTATTTTATTATACAAACTTCAGTTTGAAGGTGTTCTTTATCAATATGGAGATATAAAATGGACTTTCATATTAATGATTTTGTCATGCAACACTGATAAACTCACTGTTATGTAAAACTTTTTAGATGCATTATGTTTTTCTAAGCATGTAGTTACAACAACTGAAATTGGGACTTTTTTCCTTTCTGATGTGTAGTTTTGAAATTCTATACACCTGGCTAGGATTTCTATGCAAGGGTTACTAGGAATGGCGAAAATGCAAATCCTGTCTACTCAGTGTAAGAGGTGAAATGTTCAGTCTGTCACATTCATTGTGGTGTAAGCTATAGGTTCTGTACAGATGCGGTTTATCAGATGGAGGAAATTCCTTCTCTTGCTGGCTTGCTGTGTTCTTTTGTCATGAAGGGATATTGAATTGTATTCATTTTTCTATTCATTGAAATGATTATATGCACTTTCTGGTTTAGTCTGTAGACAAATTGCACTGGCTAATTTTGATATTGAACCAAAAATGATTCGCTTTTAAAATATATTACTCTATTTTATATATGTCCCAATCTCGATACATTTATATCTCTGAAAATACCTTGTTAAAGATATTTGCCTTTTTTTCTAGTTTATGTATTGGGAAATTCTGTTCTCCTAGTTGAGATGAATTGAACAATTAATCTTAATTAGCTAATTAGCTTCCTTCCCTTGCCTGTTTGGCTGCAGCCACTGGTCTGACCTGCCTTCTGTGCTCTGTTTCCAGTGTCTGCTTAGGTTTCAAAGTGGGCACCAACAACTCGCTAGTTGAGATCTCCAAGTCTTTGATGTTTGCTTGAAGGTCAACTTCATGCATGAATCCAGGGATGAATCCAGGAATTCTTAAGCCACTTTATGCGCTTGCTTGCCAGGCACTCATTTTCTATGACCTTCCAGGACTTTCCAGTTCCCTTCCTCTCTGATCTTCCACCGTCAGCCAGGACTTCGGTTCCCTTGCTGTGCCAAGCATTTTCGGTGATTATACCTAGGTGTGGGCGGCCTGCCTGAGTGAAGACAGAAAGGCAAGGCAGTCGTGGTTTGCATTCCCTATCATGAGGGCATCATCAGAGTTCCCTTGGTGCAGTCAGCACCTGATACTCTCTTCCACATTTCCAAGCAGCCTTGAACTCAGTGGAAGAGGTTAAATACTACCAGCCCAGTCAACTTGCCAGTTCTCTTCTCTTCCCTATCAGTGTTTGCTTTGTAGCGTTTTCAGATGAGGTCACCATGCTTGCTGTGCCGGGTTTTGTTGTATTCGGGGACCCACACAAAGGAGTGTGCCTCTTGGGAGTATCCCCCAGACCCGAACTCCTCCCCTCTCTTTATTCAGCTGCTCGCTTTTGTAAAGCAGCATCCAAAGCCATTTAGAATTAATGAACTTACACAAGTTGTCAAAAAAGTATGGTACTAAGTGTGTTTCTTTGATTTGCTAATAGAGGAGAAATGGGAGAGAAATAATGACTCCTGGCCTTTAATAATGTTGTATGTTAGGTGTCCATGATAGCAATATTTTATCGCCTTTTAAAAAGAAATTATTAAGGAATTTTTATAAGATTTATAGTCTGTAAGGATCAGAATTCTTTGGTAGCTTTTTTTTTTTTTTTTGCCATAACTGTCTTCCAGAGGCAAACAAAAGCCAAAAAAAATGCTTTTTCCATTAGTGGTAAGATATTGGTCTTTTTTGTTTCCATAGAGGCCATACGGAACTATGGCTGTGGGCCACCAGGGCTGACCAGGTGGTACTGAAAATGCATGGAGTGCCAGGGATCAAACTCCAGGACTAAAAATGCATGGAGTGCCAGGGGTCAAACTCCAGGAAAAATGCATGGAGTGCCGGGGATCAAGCTCCAGGACTTGCCTGTTGCAGGAATGTGTCTACCATGAGAACTAGCTTCCTGGTCCCAGTATTGCTCTCTCTAAGCACCAACATAGTTTTTCCTCAATCTTCATTGAATTTAGTATTATTTAATGCAGTATATTTAAATGTAGTTAAACACTTCAAACTATTGCAAATAAATGTTTTAAGTTCAGAGCTCAATCTAAATTCTTTGAAAAATGAGTCATTTTAATAAGCTGTAAACTTAATTCATGACAAGTACTGATTCTATATTTTTTGACATTTTACTCTGATTCCTAGGGAATGGGGAGTTATTCTCTCTTACTCATTCATTTTTCTCTCACCTCCCATCCCTATTTATTGCTTAGAGTGTTCATTATGTTTAGGTTCCTGAAAATGTTGGATAATTCGCTTGTAAAAGGAGATTAAAAGAGCAACAATTTTATAATTAATGAATGAAAATTAGATGCTACCTAGCAAGTTCTCTAATGTGTCTTTGGTTATCAATGATGTAACATCTGTGTGTGTGTGTGTGTGTATTAGTAACAATACTTGCAACAGAGTATCTTTTCTACCTGGTTGGAAAATTAGAGTATAAGTTTGAGAACAATGAATGGAGTATGGTAGATTCCATCCGTAAAAGAGAAAATTATTATATTTCCCCAATCTCTTTCCAGAAAATTCTAACCATGATTCCCACTGAGGAAGAAAAGCAGAAAATACAGGAAGCTCAGCTTGCTAACCCTGACGTACCCCTGGGCAGCGCAGAGCAATTCCTCCTAACACTCTCCTCTATCAGTGAACTCTCAGCTCGACTCCACCTCTGGGCATTCAAAATGGACTATGAAACTACAGAAAAGGTAAAACTCACCTTTACTCTAAGGAGAATGCCCCTCCTACACCCTAATTCTTGAGAAAGCTAGATTTTTTATTGGCAAGGGAAGGAAGTTGTCTGGTGAATTTGTGTTTATCCTAGTGGTTTTTAATCCCTAGTCCATTGGCCAGAACTAGGCCACTGATGTAAAAATATTGAAACCTCTGGTGTATGCTAAATGATCAGCAGTTTACCAATAAGAAGTTATTCTAATGTGTCTGCTTGGCCACATGCTTAGGCAGATCAGATAATTGGTTAAAAATATTTTTCTGATTCTTTATGCTTACTGTAGTATAATATGGGAAATAAAACCACTGTGGACAGAGTTGCTTGCAATTTTTCATGTAATATTAATCACCTAAGTGACATTGAGGCAGTTAGTAGGCATCCTATGGTCCCTTCAAGAAATTATTTAAGCAGAAAATTGAAGATGAAACAGTGCAGGATGGTGCCAGGACATTAGAAGGAAAATGTGCTTAATAGTGAAGGCATGGGAACACTTGTCTTGAGTTGGGAATGAAAGGAGCAGGTGTCCTCTCTGGACTAGACAGTGTAGGTGTGTTTGTGGACTCAGGAAATAAAACAGTGGGGGAGGAAAAATATGGAAGGATGGAAGATGAGCTGGAGGTGAGCTAAACTGAGAGAAGTACCCAGAGGAGATAGATTCAAAGTGCAGGTGGAGATACTCCGTAATTTCTACTCTCCTACCGAGGGGGCAGCCAGGGTCCATACTGAGGACAAGCTAGGTGGCAATGGGGTTAGGGCAGGAAACGATTGTATTTGAATTCACTTAGAAATCAAACCTGGATGAATACACACTAATTCATGACTGCTAAGGTTACTTAGCATGACATGGTTGCAAAGCTGTCAATATGTTTTAGGTGCTTTCCTCTAGCAAAGTAAAGTAATTCCCAAGTGGACCCAACTACATGGTTCACCTTGGAGAATCAGCAGCTAAGCTTGGCTGAAACTATGCTGTAGAGAAAACACTGGACCTAGCAAATGCTCTAGGACATTTGCTGTGTGAGAGGCTCAGTAAGGATGGACACAGTGTGGCTGTCAGAGTAACAGCAGTAGAAGGGAGGTAAAACTAAGACTGTGAAGGCACCAGACAGGACAGAAGCCCAACAGTGAAACTTGAGAAGACAGTGAGAGAAATGAGGATATTGGCCGTCTAGGAAGTAACCCAGGTCCCAAGGCAGACTGCCACAGAATGCCTGGAGGTAGGACCAGATGTCAGGACAGTGAGGTCACAATTTCCATGTCATCTGCCTGAAAGAAGAAAAGCAAAGAGAAAGGCTGTGGTTTAGATGCTGGTATTAAAGGAATACAGTTGTGGTTAGAAGAGTGAATGAAAGGAGGGCGTGACCTAAAGGTTCTGCTTGACCAATCATGGGAGGCTGGGCAGGAACGGGGGAAGAAGGCACTTTTGTCACACCAGTACAATATCCTGCTGGCCACAGGTACCACTCAACCTCAACTGGAGACACTTTTGGGGACTGTTACCCACTGCGTTTCTTCATACCTTGAAGCATGCACCCCTCATAAGACATTGTCTCATACTGGGAGTGCAAACACTGTTGAGTACAGAATGAGAAAGCACAGAAGCCAAATCATACATTTTCCATTATCTTCTTATTGCTGTTGTTGTTTTAATTGAAAGGAAGTGGCTGAACCACTTTTGGACCTGAAGGAAGGAATAGACCAATTGGAGAACAATAAAACCTTGGGCTTTATCCTGTCTACACTCTTGGCCATTGGGAACTTTCTAAATGGAACTAACGTAAGTCTTTACACCTCTTATTCTTCTATGTCCTCTGTTACAAATTCCCAGCCTTTCATTTGCTGACAGGTAGGACCTCTAGTTCCCCAGTGTACGACTGAACAAACAACTTTTGTACGCTCCTGCTGAAAATCAGGGGGTTCTGTTCTTAAAATACCAGGGCCTATCTATTACAATCTGTGTCTCACTATAAATAGACTTGAAAAGCAGAGAAAAATAAGCACACTCTTCCTTACAAAGCTTTGCTACTCTCAGAAATAAGACTGGAAATATTTACTTTTACTCTGCGACCTTATCACTTAAGTATTTGTGCTTACATTTATTTTAAACAATTAAAAAATAGGTTTCTTTGGCTGATAAGTTGAGGAACAACGGCACGGGAAGAAACACTGATGCTCAAAGGTAGAGATCCAGCCCACAGAACTCTCATTGAGGGAGAGTCCTGGGACAGCCCATGGCTGATGGCCATGGTGGGAATGGCTGGAAGTTCATTTTATGTGGAAAGGTCCCATGTGATCAGCCAGGGATGATCGAGTGTGTGACAAAGAAACTTGACTCACAGAGGAGCTAAGTCGTAAGCCGTTCTCATCAATTGTTGATCTGTAGCCCTCTGTGCCTTTTTTCTGTGGGCCTGTGTAAGGCTTATTATTCCTGATTTTTTTTTCATTTAATATTTATCTGACAGGCCAAAGCATTTGAATTAAGCTACCTCGAGAAGGTTCCAGAAGTCAAAGACACCGCGCATAAACAGTCTCTTCTCCATCACGTGTGCACCATGGTGGTGGAGAATTTTCCAGACAGCTCTGATTTGTACTCCGAGATCGGGGCCATCACCAGGTCAGCCAAGGTATGCTGGGGCACAGAGCAGCAGGCCGAGCCGCCCTCAGATGCTGGATCTTTACCAACTACCTCTGAAAAACACTCTCTTAAGTAAAACACCCATAGCTGCTGCCACCTCTGCCCCAGGGTTTGTGAGGAAGTCTTGTCTCATGCTATTTCCAATGGACTTTTTAAAATCATTTTCCCATCCCTGGCCCTCTGTCAGATTCTTTCCTATTGAGCTATAAAGGCAAGCTTGCCATGGCAGTGCTAACCCCTGCCTCCACTGTTACTCAGCAGGCTGGAATCTCCTGAGCAGTCAGGCTTCCCAACTTGTTTAGGTGGGCAAGAATGCCAAAAAAAGTGCAGTTTGTATATAAGACATAGGACCTCACAGCACCCCTGGCTCCTGCTCCCATATATTGACCGTCCCTGTGATCTTAGAAGCTTCTTGCTGGGGCGGGGGTAGGCAACGCATATGCATTTGATCTTCTTCTGCAAGGTCTTACATTTCATGTGGTGTTTTAAGCATCTGAGGGCAGGTATTTTCTTACAAAAAGGGAGCAAAAGCGCTAGATCCTCAACTGTTCTCATGGCAAAAAGCATGAGTGGGACCAGACCAGCCCAGAGAAATCCCAGTTGTGCTACAGCTAGGAGAGACAAAGGTCATGGAAGTAAGTATAAAAATCTCAGTAGGATGCAAGTTCTATACAAGGTGGAGGAAACTCCTGGAAACCCAACCCAGGCTACCTTTGAACCCAGAATGACCCTTAACTTAGGGCTGCTTTCAAGTTTTTGAGAAGAAAGAGGGAGGTGAAGAGGGCCTTGCAGAGAGAGGCAAAGCTCTTTCCAGGAGAAAGCTCCTTTGCCTCTCTCTGCCTTCTCCCCCAGAAAAGGCTGTAGGGACCTGGGGCTGGGATGCTCCCCTGACTGCCTCAGGAACAGCATGCAGCAGCTTCAAGGTCCCCTGAGCAGCAGCTTTGAGCTGACCTGACAGGGGTTCTGTTTAGAGTAAAAATTGGTATAGCCAGTGCCCGGCCCCTGCACCCGCGCCCTCCTCAGATCTGAGAATGACCAGGGAATCTTCAAACATTGACTCTGCTGTTTCATTCTTACTGTGTTTACTCTGTGCACAAGTTTTTATGAAATATTTACAAATATCCTCCAATAAGCAAACCGAGATCCCCAAACCTCTGTGGGTGCCCCAAGTTGAAGTCGCCTGATTGCTGATCCCACAGGCTCTTCTCAGAGGGCACTTTTGTGTGGACTAACTCCATGAGACCAAGTCTGACTTCCTAAGGCCCCAATATCTTGGTCCTGTTTCCAGAGCTACCCAGAATGCATCATGCTTTTACTCTGCACCCTTGGTTCTCCTACAGATCTCCCAGTAATTCAGGATGGCTCAAATCAAGGGCACTATGCTTTGTGTTTTGAAGGGTTGTGTCAAGAAACTTATAACACTTTTTTTTGCTTTTTTTGTGTCACATCCAGCAATGCTCAGGGGTTTCTCCTGGCTCTGCACTCAGGAATTACTCCTGGAGGTGCTCGGAGGACCATATGGGATGCCGGGATCGAACTCAGGCTGGCACAGGCTGACCCGTGCAAGGCAAATGCCCTACCCTCTGGGCTATCGCTCCAGCCCCTTATAACACATTTGTAAAGTATCATCGCATTACCTGCTCTGTGTTTTCCACATAGCCTTCCTTCTGCAGCCATCCCTGAGCTGTTCACAACATCCGAGACTGAATTGATTAGACTTGACTTTGTCATCCCTTGTTTTCCCATACACACACTGCACCCCATATGAAGCAGTTCTCAATAAGGGCTCTTCCTGGAGAACACTTCCTTCTCTCAACAGGACACTCCACCAGCCCCAGGATTTGTTAGGAGCCAGTGTGACATGCAGCCAATGCGATAGGATAGTTGGTAACCTAGACTCTACCATTAGGAGATTAGGTTTGGGTCCCAGGTCCTCCATTCACTAGCTGTGCAGCCTTCCACAAGGAACTTAACCTCTCTGTGCACCATGGAGTTATTGGGAAGGATCTGATCCTGTGTACCATTTGGGGCTGACGTCTACCCTTGCTCATAAGATGCCATGTTAAGCTCATCCTTCAAACTGCTTTTTTATTAAAAAAAAACTCACTTGGCTTCTAGTGACCATGAGGTTACTTTCTTATGCCACCACCTTGAGGTAACAACAGTCTTTTCTCTGAAAGAGAAAAATCAGGATCTACCTCTCATGCTGTCTCCCCTGCACATGCTGGGTCCACTCTGGGTTAGACTGTAGAGAGCAACTTAATACAAATGAACTTAACTGAAATGATTAAAGTCATTAACATTTCCATGGATGAAGGCCACTGCAGATGAAAATGAGAACCAGTCTAGAGAGTTATGCTTAGACCTATCACGATTGACTCCAAGCCTCCTTGATCTCTTAGATCTTACTTACCAATTTCAGGTCATCTGGAGCTTTGTTTGGATTTATTCTTTGAACTGATTAGTCCTTCCTCTCTAAATCTAAAGTTCTTAATCATTTGGCTAAGTGCCAGGTATTTATTTTTTTTTCTGCTCCCTTGTGACATAGTAAAATGAAGTCTTTACTCACTGGGACACAGGATTGCTCTAATTGTGTTCAAAGTTCCATAAACTCCCTAGTTACCCAAATGCCAGAAACTCTGCCTAAACTTGTCTTCTGAGTTTGTCTCTTATGCCCAAGAAACCAAGGACATGCACTGTCTTGCTTGGCCCCCTAGGGATCCCCTGGGCTCAGTGGGTCTTTGTCCTATCCGGTGGCAGATCCTCTTCTGAAATGACTTAATCATCCTCGACTTTCTGAGGTTGGAATTGTATCTGCAGCCACGCCAGCAAGTTCTTTAGAGGCTCTTATATCCAGACTCTTCTCTAAGACCACAGTTATCAGCATTTAATCAGTGTTGATGCATCTATGTAACAGAGGGGGTGGGGGAGAGAGGGATCAGTTGGAATCCATATATCCTTAGTGCTTACAATCCCTAGTTTCTACAATGAACTTTCTTTCTTGGGGGGTGGGAATGCTCAGAGGCCTGGAGACCTTAACTAACCACGCCCAGGGTCAGAGATAGTATCAGAGATAGTACAGTGGGTAGGGTGCTTGCCTTGCACACAGCTGACCTGACCCACCCCCAGCATTGTATATGATTCCTCTGCCTGGAGTAATTCCTGAGTGCAGAGCCAGGAGTAACCTCTGCATATCACCAGGTGTGACCCAAAACCCAAACTGAACCAAAACCAAAACCCAAAACCAACCAGGCCAATGATTTCAAATTGTGCACATCTGAGAATATAATGCCACTCAGACTCTGGTGGTCCTTAGAGGAGTGGAGTAAGGTGGCTTCGTAGCTACATATATATTTATCTGGGGACCATGTGACTGTAGTTTGGAGGAATGAAACTGCATCACCCACATGCAGGGCATGCACCTTAACCCCTCTGCTATGTCTCTGGTCCCCAATGAGTCCTCTTGAGAACAACAACGTGGTATCATTTGGTGTTTGCCTTTACTATATTAGAACATGGTTTGAGGACTGGAATACATCCATGCGTGTTGGTTGAATGAGAGACTAGGCAGATAATAAAGTAACTCATCATACAGTGTAAAATGATCATGGTGGAGAGATGGCTGCCCCTGAGCTGGCCCCCGCACATCTAAGCCATCCGTGAAAGACTACGGTATGTACCTCTGACCTTAAGTGAAGTATCTCTGGGGAACAAAAGGGCTCTGAAAGAATTTATGAGACATCTGTTCAGTTCATCTTGTACTGGGTTTCCTTGATATCATGTTTGAATTTACAGTTCCCAAAGACTTTTCTAAGATTTCTCTCCAAATATGGCACACAAAAAGAGGTGACACTTGTGTTGGGTTCATTTGGAGAACAGTTTTATCACAAAATAATTTGATGTCAAGATAATGAAAAATACACATGTGGATCATTTTTAGGCCATAAATATGTTTGTATTTCAAGATGTAAATTTGATTTTGATGTTTGTTTCTTGCCAGAGGCAGTTGGGTTTCCTGGTTCGGGTCGATGTCCGGCGGTTTCAGTGCATTTGCAATGTTCTCTCTCTGATTTTCAGGTCGACTTTGATCAACTTCAGGATAATTTATGTCAGATGGAGAGAAGATGCAAAGCTTCATGGGATCACCTCAAGGCAATTGCAAAACATGAAATGAAACCAGTTTTAAAACAACGAATGTCAGAGTTCCTGAAAGACTGTGCAGAGCGAATTATAATCTTAAAAATTGTGCATAGAAGGATAATTAACAGGTAAATGAAGGGAGAACCTCAGGGGACATGAAATGCCACATTAAAAAATATGTTCTACGAGCCAAGATCTGAAGGTTAGACTTACAGAACGTGCTCTGTAAATTCTCACTATACGGTCAGTATACCATTGATGAACACTTTTACGTTTCATGAATAATTTTCTTATACTCCCACTCACAGTAATTTAAACAATGGAACCTTGGGAGCAGAGACTTCCAAACTCTTCTTTGAGAGAAGTTGCCTAGTTCTTTGATAGGACCCAGCATCTCGGTCTACTGAACAGTTCTTTTTTTTGGCACACCCCCGGGTTTCCCCTGCTCTCACCAGGAACGCAACGGGCGACCCCGCATGGGCCGCCACCCGCGCCGCCAACAGTTTTATGGAGGGTTTGCCTCAGAGCCAAAGAACAATTGAAACCCCTGGCAATCCATTTCCCTCACCTCCACCCATTGGTTCTCCAGAGCAGCTCTGTGCCAGCAGGGGGCTCGCCCCATGACTGAATTAGCCTTCCTCAAAGTCACAAAGCAGCAGACTCGGGCCAGGCCCCACCCGAGCACCGGGCTGCCCCTCAACCCGGGAGAACCTGGGTCAGGCCTCACCTCGAGCACCGGGGCTATCTCCCTCATGACAACACCAGCGGGAGAACCTGGGTCTTCCCACTTCCAGGATCAGGGCATTTCCAGATGCCACCATTTTGCTTTGTACAAAGGTGGCTTGAATGTCCTCAGTTTGGCCTCAGGGTCTGCATGCTTAGTCCCGGCCCTTATAGCCTGAACCTTAAAAGTGCAGGTGTCCAGAGCTCAGCCTGCTGGCAGCCTGATGGCAGCCCCTTGAACGCAGGTTTCCCTACTGTTCTCTTAAGATCTTACAGGAAGGCTGTTCCCAGAGATCTGCAACTCAGACCACACAGCCCTGTGTGTGAGTGCCTTATTATTATTTTGAAACAAGGGTATGGTATTCTCATTTATCTCTGTGTCTTTCATGTCTTTGGCGAGTTTTCCCCCTGTCTTCTCTCTTCCCTCCCCCGCTACCTTTTACCCTCTTTGCTTGTTTCCTTACTTCACTTTCCTTGAACCCATACAGACCTTTAAAAAAAAACAAACTCTCTTGTCTGCACATGAGCCCTCTCCAAGCTTGTCATTTCTTGCTTTGATAATGATTCCTCCTGGGTCTTGATCCAGACTGTTGAGTCTGGGGGGCAGGAGGTGTAGTCTTTAGATGTCAGACAGAATGGGAATCGGGAAGAGAATCTGCCCTCTAGGTTGACAACTATCCATTAATCAATACTTTGGAAATTCAGTTGTTCGACTGTAAATCCCACTCCCAGCACTCCATCTAGACCTTGGAGCTGCCCTTTGGGTAGGAGGATCTTATCAGAGATTTTGTCAGATTTCTTACTGAAATCAAAGAACACTGTGTATCTAATATGCTTTATATGGGGGTGCAGGGAATGTGAACAGCTTTGGCCCTTATGCTTTGTATGATACAAGCGATTTCCAACTTTAAAGAACTCTTCAAACAAACAAATAGTTTCCACTTGGAAGGTCAAGAAACTGGAGGAGTTTTACACAACTCTTGCAAAGCTATTATGCCTGGTCACATTAGCCGCCTCTCCCAGATGGATGAAAAGTTATTTTAGTGAGACCACTGCCCGTTAACTATAATACCTACATAGAATGCAGAGAACGTTGGCTCTGATGGACTCATTCATTCTCTTTGTTCAACTCGTCACCTGGCTTATGGATACTCTCCTGGGATCTAAGTCCTGGTGTAGTCATCTGTTACCTTCTGGGGATGACCAACCTAACCCAGAATTCATTGTTGTTACAGGGGGCATAAAGGAAATATGGCTAAGGGAGGGAAGGGGAGCCCTTGAGACGCAGCCAGGATCAAGTTCAGTTTAGAAGGAGCCCCAGAACGGGACCACTGAGAGTGGGCTGCCTGCTGAAATGAAGACGGAGCAGGGCTGAGCCCCAACCTGTGTGCACTGTCCTTTCTTCCCCGGCCCACAAAATTCCAAGTGAACTTATGTTTTGTTGATTTATCTTCAAAAACTATTTTATGATAAAGGAGAATTTGAAAAGAATTTATGTTTATTTGTGCAATGAAGGTCTATCTGTGTAACCTCTGGATTACACATAGCCCTGACATAGTGCTCTGGGACACGCACTGAAATGCTTAGAGGACTGGGTGGTGCCAGGGAGCGAATCCAGGGATCTGGGCTGCCAAGTCTGGGCTCCAGTCCTTTGAGCTTACCTTCAGAAAGACCCTTGGTCAAAGACAGGACTCTCAACTCTGATTCTGCTCTGCAGTTCATGGGTGTCAAAGAATCTGTCTCCTGTGAAGCAACTCACCTCCAGCGGTATCAAAACTGCACATTTATTCTCATGAGCCCCAGATGAACAGAGAAAATGTTCTTTATTTCCTCCGTTCACTCAGCTCAGCCTCCCTGATGACCTGGGACGCAGCCCGGGACCCCGCCAATAATGGAAACATTAGTCTCCCAAATGGCTGGTCTTTTGAGAATTTGACTCCCCACTTCTTTCCAAGTTGGCCTCTGGGAAGAACAGTAATTTTTTTCCTCCTAAACTTTATTGTCAAAAAGGGCAGGTTCTCAGCCAGTCGAGCCATTGGAAATGTCAAGGGCTCCCACATAGACAGGACGGGTTCTGCTTAGCTACCTCCTGCTGATTGGCAGCTGAAGGGGTAAGTTGTGGGATCTTTCCCTTCTTTTTGCATCCTTCGCCTTGGTCCAATAAGCTCTGTTCCCAGGTCCTTCCATGCTCCCAGGAGGCACCTTATCTCATGCTTTGGGTGCTGTGCATTTCTCGCCTCCTCAGGTGAGGAGGTGAGGCCTTCTCGCCTCCTCCTCCTTAGCTCTTGAAGCCACACTGTCCTGCTCAGCATTCTCCTGGGAGAGCAGGGAGTTTCTCTGCCTTCTGCATCTCTGTAGTCTCAACAGACCTCTCCCCACTCCAGGGCTTGGGAGGTGAGGACGCCGCATGTCTGGCCCCTGACTCGCTCTGTTCCTCCCAGTCACAGACATAAAGGGGCAGGTGCTTCTGCCCGCTGCTGTGTAATTTCCTAGTTACGCCAGTGCCCCACTCTTGATGAAGGAGCATAAAAATAGCAAAAGACCTGTGGTTTAGGGGCCACGCCTGGCAGTGCTCAGGATCACTCTTGGAGGCCTTAGAGGACCATATGGGGTACTAGGGATTGAACCCAGTTGGCTGTGTGCAAGGCAAGTGTTCTACCCACAGTATTAGTGCTCCAACCCCAAGACAGTCCTATTTAGGCCAAAGCTGGTTTGCCAAAACTGTTGCTAGCTAAGAAAGTCTTGTTGTGAGTGTCAAGATCTGCACATTAGCCTGGCCCCTTCCTGCCGTGCTGCTGACTTCACAGACTAATTCCAATCTTGGGATACACAGCCCTCTATTATTCTCAGACATCATTCAGCTGCTTTTAACTCTGACAGACATGGAGAAAAAAGGAAGGCCTGGCAGGGGGTGCCATTCTAGAGGAGCAAGAAGTAGACAGTAGTTACACTGGTTCCATCACCCGCAGCCCACTCTTCCCATCCTGAGCTGAGTATCCTACTCAGGAACTCACTGATGAAAGGGGAGGAGGACAGAACAAGTTAAGGACACTTGACTTTGTACTGTAAATTTTGGTGAGAAAAAACAGCCCCTCCTGAAGCACGAGATCTCCATGTCATGAGTCCCCAAAGCTACCAACTCAGTAAGCAAGTCCTTAAACGTTTGTCTCCCTGAAAGTCCCCCTTTGTCCTTTTGAAGGAATGCCATGATGCCTTCCCTGTTGAATGAGTATTGGCTTCGTTTCCCAGATGTGTATTATACTTGCTTGTGGTCACTTACCTGTTTGCAACAAGTACATTTGGATCACATTTTCAGCTTCATGTGTTTGGAGCACTATCGACAAACATGATGGTTTGAAAAGGTGGAAGGAAGCTAAGGAATCTTGGCTTATACCGTATATAAAGGGGGGGAAATCAAGGGATCAGAGATAATACAGTAGGTAAAGCACTTGCCTTGCATGCAGCTGATGCCAGTTTGATCTCTAACATCCCATATGGTTTCTCGAGCCCACCAGGAGTGATTTCTAATTACAGAGCCAGGAGTAACCCCTGAGCACCACAGGGTGTGGCCCCCAAATGGGGGAGATTAACAAAGTATTTACCCACAGGCCTCTACCACTCTCCTCTTGATTTTATTGCATAAACATCTTCCATCTAATAGATGGCAGTGCCTACACTGCATCACAGGTCCCTAGCCTAGCATATATATGTCAGCTACAAAATGCCGGGATGTGACAAACCCAGCGATAATAATAGTGGACATATAAAGGGTACGGGGGTGACATTAGGAGATGCTTTGCAGAACAGGGTGTTCATGAAGGCTTCTCTAAGGAGGGGCTGGGGTAGAGACTGTGGGGTAGAGACTGTAGGCACTGTAGTGGGCAGTACGGGGCTGTTAGTCATGGCACCTCTTCAGCCTATAACCCTCCCAGCAAAGTAGCCTCCCTGCTCCATTATCACAGGCTGGCAGATTCTCAGCTCAGCTCAGATTCTCAGCTGTGTCCTCTGGGGTTTCTGACATACAAGATGGAGGGCCCGAGGCCCTGAGTGTGCTTTTCAGGGTTTCACAAGGAATCCGTGAGGCTTCCATGATGGCAGATGAGATCACAACAGTCGTGGGCCCAGGGCTGTGGGTGTGGTTCAACAGCAGCACGCTCCATCCATCTGTTTGCTGCAGAGCGCTTGCTTCCCCTTTGCCACCATTGTGAGCATTTGTGTGGAAGGTTTTCTTCATAGTGAAAGGGAAGCAAACAGGGTTTCTTTTGACCTAACACACAGAAGAATTGCCAGGTCACATGTTTTAGAATGCTTTGCAAAGGGCAGACTTTCCACAGCCTCTCGGCTCCTCCTGCGCTCTGCAGCTTCCCGCTTTCTTCACATCCTCACACAGACTTGGTTTTTGTATTTTTTGTTGAGAACCATCCTGGGGAGTGTGGAGTAGAGCCTCTGAGCTTTTAATTGGCAGTCCTTGAATGATTAATGACCCTGAGTTTCTTTTCATGTGCTAATTAGTTTTTTCCTTGTTTTTTTTGAGGAATTCTTGTCCTTTATTTTTAAAAACTATCATTTTTCATGTTAAGCTGCAGATCCCTTCATATATTCTGAACACAAATCCCTTGACAGACATACAAATTGCAATTATTTTCATACCTGTGGGCTGACTTTCACTCTTAATAATGCCCTTGGGTGCACAAAGGGTATTATCAAGAGTTTTATATTTTGATGAAGTCCAATTTATTTGTGTGTTTCCTTTTGATTGCTTGCATTTTTTGGTGTCCCATCTACGAAATCTTGAATAGTCCAAAGTTTTAATGATTTATACATTGTTTTTCTTGGTAGTTGTCTAATTTTACCTAGCATGTTTGGTTTTAAGCAGATTTTTCTTCATTGTATTTATATATTATATATGTTTTAAATATATATTAGATATATTATAAATACATGTTGTATGCTTTAAGTTTTCTTTAGAAAAATAATAAACCAATTTCCCTCATTCGAAAACCAAACCAAGGCTGTGAACGTGGCTAGTGGTTGGGTTGAGCACTTGAATGTTTGATGCCCTGGGTTCAGTCCCTGGCACTGTACGATCCGTAGATCATTGCTGTGTGTGGTCCCAAAACCAAAATATAAAACCTTCTGAGGACAAAAGCTCTATTTGAGTTGAAAATTACAGAGATCAAAACCAAAAGTTTTTTAATCTAATGATAATATTATTTGTTTTAGTGTTGTATATAAAAATTTCCTTTTCCTATTGTCTCTTCTGAGTGATAACTAAAACTTTAGTATTTTATTCTACAAAAAAATCAAAAGAATCCAATAATGTAAATTTGTAATTTAAATAGCTGAAATAAATTTCTTTTGTGTTAATTTAATGTGTCCTGATTAAGATTATATGTAGTAATACAAGAGAATATTTCAAAATGTTTATTCAGAGGAAATTTTACAAGCATTTTTCAGAACCCATTTATTACCGTGTTATTCATAACATCTGCATGTCTATTCCAGTATTTCTTAAAGCAGATTCCCCAGGAATTTCTAAGCAGCATTTATTTCTTATTCTTAAATAATTTAGAAATAGTGCACCACCAGGAGTGAATCCTGAGTACAGAGCCAGGAGTAACCCCTGAGCGTCGCCGGGTGTGACCCAAAAAAAGCAAAAAAGAAAAAGAAAAAGAAATAGTGCACTTTTCCCAAAAAATGCACTATATTGTTTTTCTTACATTTTATATATTCACTTTATTTTTTACTTTTTTTTAAAAAATTTTTTTTAATTTGTATTGAATTACCACAAGATGTGCAGTTTCAGAGTTGTTAGTGATTGGGTTTCAGTCATACACTGTGCCAGTACCCATCCCTTCACCGGTGTACATTTCCCACCACCAACGTCTGGAGTTTCCCTCCTACTACCCCCCCACTCTAGCCTGCCTCTATGGCAGATTCTTCTCTCTCTCTCTCTCTCTCTCTCTCTCTCTCTCTCTCTCTCTCTCTCTTTTTGGCATTGTGCTTTGCACTACAGGTGCTGAAAGGTGTCATGTTTGTCCCTTTATCTCCTGTCAGCACTCAGCTCTTGTCCAGAGTGATCATTTCAACTATCATTGTCATCGTGGTCTCTTCTCTATCCTAACTGCTCTCCCCACCACTGCCATTGTGACAACTTCCAACAGTGGACCAGTCTCTAGTCTTGTACTGTGTGTTTTTAATAATATATATGAATATACATGTATATATGTACATATATATGAATAATGAATATATTCATTTTAGACAACCAGTAAAACACAAGTGAATGAATGTAGAAAAGCAGATGCTTAAAATCTTGTCCTAGGCACAGTCTTCTCCAATAGGAAAAGGAGTTGAACTTCAGGTTACATTTTCACTTGAGAAGATTCTTCAGTCTCAGAGTTCCAGGAGTGAACAAGTCTTTCTTTCACTTATTTCTTTCTAAAAATCATTAGACCGTTGAGTCTTGTTCTTAAAATTGAAGTTATTGCCCTATTGGTTCTCATTGCAGGTTCCATTCCTTTTGCTCTTTATGGGCCATCCACCTTATGCCATCCGGGAAGTGAATATAAACAAGTTCTGCAGAATCATCAGTGAATTTGCACTGGAATATCGCACAACCCGGAAAGGGTTTTGCAGCAGAAACAGAAACGGGCCAACCACAGAGAGAGAGGAATAAGACCAGAGGGAAGATGATTACCGATGTAAGTTTCATGGCTGTGCACAGTTGCTTCATGTCATTTACTAAACGTACTATCAAGCAGAAAGTAGCTGCCAGCTTAGCGCCTGCATTTAAGAAAATCCCTCTTTTAATGAGTATGCTTCAACTGTTCGTCCACCATGCTGGTGAAAATTGGTTATATAACAAGGAAGTGGTAGCACAAGTAAAATATAGTGGAGGGTTTGTAACCTCTGGTCTGTGCCATGTCGCTGTAGGATGCTGACCCTGAGTGTCTAATCCCAGTTTCAACCTCTGATGTGGGTACTACTATAAAAGGAAAATATATATATATATGAAGGCGGTGCCACCTATCATAGGAAGACACACTATTTATTGGTTTGGGAACTGATTCAGGATTTGAATCCTCATAACAAAGACAGTTAACCAATTAGTTGATACATAGACCCACCCAATTCCAGGCATTATCTGGAGAGAAATAATTGATGTGATTATTTCAAAGGCATAATCTGAGGGGCTTTTGAGTCACGCAACATCAAATAGGGCGAGATCCCACAGGACAGAGGCTTGAGCAGGAATTCCCTGTAGGCCCCTGGGGTCCCTCACAGGCTCCCTGCCCCGGGGCTAGTCCTCCATCCTCAGTCTTCAGCTGTGAGCCCTCTCAGGCCTCAGGTGCTGTGAGCGTTCAGATGGGAGACGCTTCTGAAATGGGGGTGAAAGAACACGTGGAGATGCCAGAGACAGTAGAGATGTGGCACAGGGGCCTCATCTAATGGCCTTTATGACACTTACTCTGTCCAGCGACGTATATCTGAGAAGTGCATTAAGCTCTCCGTGATTTGGGTAATGAAATCAGTAAACTGCTAAGGGACAGGAAGCACCATCATCTTGGTTGAGAGCCACAGCTGAACTCAGGAAGATTTCGTTAGGAAGGAATAAAATCCATTAAGAAGATAGCAGGGCCATAGAGATTGCTCCGTGGGCTGAGCGCTGTGCTTTGCATGGTGGAGGCTGGGTTTAGGCCCCAGCACAATGCCCCCGCCCCAGACTCTGCCAGAAGTCGCTCTGGAGCATTGTGGTGTATGGCCAACATAGGAACAATGAAAGAAGATGCCAGGCTCCCCGCCTATGCCCAGATGTTGATGATGTGCAGAGACAAAGGGAATACTATTATTATCCATGTTCTGCAGGGGTCTGACCTTCACATGGAGACAGAATACATTAGCGTAGAAATCTGGTCATTTCAGACCTACTCTGAGGAGCATAGAGGAATCATTCCTTACCAGCCACCCCAGCCGAACCCCCTTGTTTCCAGACTCTTAGGGAGTGCTCTTAGCTCTTCTGTAGCAGCCGCTCTTTCCTGCTTCAGGCACTTCCGGAGACCAACACTATCCTCCTTGCCTCTCTGCCTCCTCGCCTGAAATCTGGCTTCAATTGGATACTTGGCCTCCTGGAAGATAGCAACTAAGGAAACAAACTGTGGCCCATGTTTTATTCTAAAATAGTCTTGTAAAAAAGTTTTAAAATAGGATTGCTTATTTTTATGGAAATAAGACACATTGGGGAGTGAAAATTATAAGCCAAATATGCTTATAGTTAGGAAAAAAACATCATAATTTCTTGCCAAATTCTTGAGATATTTTAACAGATCCCACTAATTTTTAAATTCTGTCCCTCTCTGAAAACATTTGGCTTCCCTATTTATAAACAGGGGTAAAAGTGTCTAGTGTGTGTTTGATTCTGAAATATTTAAATTCCCATCAAAATCTGGACAGTACAAATTTAGGGCTATAGCCTCAATTTATGTTAGTAGTGGTAGAAAGTAGCATAATTCATGTTGAAAGATTGCCATCTACTGGCAGATTAGGATATTGTCCCTGGAGGTAAAGTACAATTTCAGGCTTTCCCAATTTAACTACTTGGGACATCAAGGAATAGAGTGCAATAAAAGGCAGACTCAGACCCTAGGCGTGTCATGATCAGGCCACAAAATGGCATAGACACGGCTTCAGTTGCTAACAAGAAACCAGTCAATTTATTGCATCTCATAACCAGAGACCCCAGGGGTAGCAGCATTTCCAAAAAACTTTTTGAGAGAAGTGTTTAGTAAGAAACATTCAGAGATGCTAAATAAAACAGACATAGGTGTGTTAGAAGGTCAGCATGATCTTAGGACAAGTATTTTCTTTTTTCAGTTTTTTATTTTTGTCTTTGAGCAACACCTGGCTGTGCTCAAGGCTTATTCCTGGCTCTTCATTCGGGATCACTCCCAAAGGGGCATTATCCTATTGCTCCAGCCCCAGGAAAGTACTAGTTTTCAAGACAAAGAAATATAGGTTAAACCTACAGATGCCTTAAAGAGTGTGTTGACTTTATGTACCTGTCCTTAATTTTTCTCTGTGTTTGAATATACAGAAGGCCTCCTTACACTCCAGGAATTGTTTTCAAATAAAAGTGAAAAGCTAAGTAACTCCTGGTCTTTGTATCAGACACTGGTTCTAAACAGAACAATGGCATAGGCAATGCAGCGCGAGCCCTTTCTGCTATCATTTACACTGGAAATGGGTCTTTCATATCATCAGCCCTCAGAGTCCATCCGGAAGCAGTGGTGTAACCCCTGGGCAAGGCCCTTCCCCTCTGTTCTGTGAAAAGGAAATAATGCAGGCCAGAGAAGCCTTTCATATAGTGGAGGCCAGAGAAGCCTTCCATATAGCGGAGGCCAGAGAAGCCTTCCATATAGCAGAGGCCAGAGAAGCCTTCCGTATAGCAGAGGCCAGAGAAGCCTTCCGTATAGCAGAGGCCAGAGAAGCCTTCCATATAGCGGAGGCCGGAGAAGCCTTCCATATAGCAGAGGCCAGAGAAGCCTTCCATATAGCGGAGGCCAGAGAAGCCTTCCATATAGCGGAGGCCAGAGAAGCCTTCCATATAGCAGAGGCCAGAGAAGCCTTCCATACAGCAGAGGCCGGAGAAGCCTTCCATACAGCAGAGGCCAGAGAAGCCTTCCATACAGCAGACCCCATTCATTCCCCAGCACCACTTATGGTTCCTAGAGCACTGCTAGGATTATCCCTGAGCACAGAGCCAGGAATAAGCACAGGAACAGCTGGATGTAACCTAAAAACAAAAAGAGAAAAGGAAAAAATGCTGGCTTTGGGGGACACTGAAATCTAGAAAGTCGTATATGCAGCTGCATGCATACTAACTGCTGAAAAGTGACAACTTCCCTGGTTCAATAAATAAGTTCTCGGAGAAAGTCTCTATCTAGCTCTATCCGAGAACGACGATTATCTCTGGTTGTGATGCCACTTGGCCGGACCATCTGGAATGTCGTGAACTGGAAGCATTTTATCAATTCGGCTCCCCACAGTTTATTTTATTCTCAGAAACCTGTGTCTAATTTGCTGTCTTTCCATGTAACCGCATGGAAACACTTAAATTGAGAGTGTGGGTTAATCAAAAAATTGACATAACTTGTACTATTTTTAGAAAAGGAATTTTTGTCAATGTTATGTAAATTTTTCTAATGACAGTTGAAAGTGTGGTAGGTTGCGGACCAGAAAGGTAATACCGGCAGGTAAGGCAGTTGCTTTGCCCGCGCCTGACTAGGGTTGATTCCCAGCATCACATTTGGTCCCCTAAGCCTACCAGGAATGATCCCTGAGCACAGAGCCAGGACTAAGCCCTCTATACCTCCTCCAAGAAAAATCTGGTTGATCAGTTTAGATGTAATAAATCTTAAAATGAGATAAGATTTTAAGTGAGATTATCAAGATTTTAAAGGAGACAAGATGCCGTGCTTCTGAAGAGTAAGGAATAGGAACCACTCTGTTTGGGCAGTTGGTACACTGGGCTATCTGGCCAGTCTAGGGAAGGATTCCAAACCCAGCAACATGGCAGAGGAAAGGCATGGCCCTTGTGATGGGGCTGGGAGCGGGGATTGGCAGGTCATAAGCCGAAGGGCTGCCAGCAGGCGGTGGATTCCTCAGGGCACGCCTGAGTGAGTGGCCTTGCTCAGAGCTGGGGTGGGATTGGGTCGGCAGCAGTCAGGGGACCAGAGAGGCCTGTTGTCCAGTCACAGCCGTGCCAGAGATTGGCCTGGAGTTCCACAAAGGCCTGCTGACTTTCCTCTGAACCGAGCCTGGGGCGTTAAGGAGGGATGTTCAGCTGAGGATGGCCACGTGATGCAGCAGGGCGTTGGCCAGCTCCCAAATCAAGGGGGTGACCCCAGTTGTGACGGTCTTTTCTGTGCCATTGAGGTTGTGTCATTATTGTTGATTTCTGCGCCTTCTAAGAATCACTTGTATCTTTTTGCATTCTGTCCTGTTCTCTCGGGTAGACTGATGAAGAGGATGAAGTCGAGGTATGACTGTTTATAGACAGGGGGCCACATTCTGGGCGTGTGCTCGAGCCTAACAAGCAGCATGAACAGTCGGCTCCATTTAGTGCTTTAACCCATGCATGGACATTTTCTGGCCACTTTCCAGGGGTCACTAACCCTCCTTACCCAGGTTCTCACATGCCAGGAACAAGAGGGATGACTGCATTTTCCACGCTTCCCGGAGTCTTTAGACTCTGTCAAGAGTAACTGACTCAGCTGGAAAAGTGGAGAATTTCCCCTCTACCCCCATCTGACCCTTTCTCAAATCTGAGACTAGAATTCTAGAACCACAAGAAGAGCCTTGAAACCAAAGGAAAGTGGGGCAGTGAGTGGCTGAGATCCATGCCAGGACAGTGGGCATTGCTATGGGCAGCCTCTAACTCAGGCCCGTTTCCTGGGCTGGCATCGGGGAGTTCCTCTGGGATGTGCTGTGTGGAGTGGCGGGCTCCTCCTGCTGTCCCTGGGGCGGATGCCAGAGCCAGAGGCTGAATCAGGGCCCTGGCAGAGGAGAGCTGACTTGCACATGGCACAAGCCACAGATGTGTCCTGGACTCCGTTCCTAAGGATGGAGTCCACTGGATGCCAGGGATCTGTGGGGCTGCTCTTTGAAGACGTTAATGTGACATTGCATTTCTCATTCATATGTCTAGCATGTGAAGACACATGGCCTGATGTTCTAGCATGTCTCCTGGCGGGCATAGATACCCATATATGCTCAGCTAGAATCAGAGAGTATCATGTGTGTGTGTGATGCTTATTAAAACCACTAAATTTGAAGCACAACCAGGAGATGTGAGTGTTGGCCAACTCGAATTCGGCATGAATTTCTGTATCCTGTTCTGATCTCTGAGACTAACCTTTTGGGGAACTTTGGTAGTAACTTGATCTTGGAAGGCCTTGATTGCTTTCTCTGTAATGGAAGCCATAGGCTAGATCTGCCTAAATCTTTCCCACCTGTTAACACTATGACTGTATCCTACTTTTAAAGTTCAGCCAGTTTAAAGGCATAGAAGAACATTTCTGGAACTACGTTTAATAAGATAATAGTAAAGTTTATTGCATTTGGTTAACAGGGAATATTTCAATTCTCCAGCTGGGGTGATAGAAACAGATTTTGGTTTCTGAATTCTTCTAGAATTGATGCTAGTGGGGTGAATACTGGGTGGGTGGGTGGTTTTGTGGGGTGGGGCTTTTCTTCCTGCTTAGAGAACTTCCTGTATATACACAGGACCCGTCATGTCATTAATTCACAAGCAATCATGGACGGAATGAATGTCTGCAGGAAGAAAATAAAGACCAAGGTGTGGTCCTAGCGCTTTCCCTCCAGGGAGCGCTTTATAAACTTGAGTTGGCTTATGGAGGGGTGCCCTCACATCCTTATCCCGCTTGGTTTTCCAGTCAGGCAAATTCTCCGGCAGTTCACCGGCACCCCGAGCCAGCCACAGGGCCTGAGCTATGCTGAGGATGCAGCTGAGCACGAGAACATGAAGGCGGTGCTGAAAACCTCTTCCCCATCCGTGGAGGATGCAACTCCAGTTGGAGTGCGCCATGCAGCCGGGCCAGCAGAGGTAACTTGCCAGCAGGGGGCGCACCTTGCAGCTGGGGGTGGGTCCTGGGGTAGGGGGACACATGGACGTGATTGGGAAGTGTTTCTGCAAAGACCCTTCCACTGAGGACATAATCGCAATTTCTCTCCCTCCTGACTTTGTGACCCACTGACAGTAGTTTCAAAACAAGCAACACTTCCCAAAGTCAAACTGAATCCGCACAAGAACAATTATTGTAGAGGCATCTTTTTGTGGTGTTTAGGGGTTGGCAAACTTTTGGTCTAATTCATATATACCTTCTACCTGAGCAGTAGAAATATATATTATTATATTATACTTTATTATGTTAATATGTGAGGAATATTAATATGTATTAAATAGTAATGTGTATATTAATATATAATATGTATCTTAATATAAAATAATTATGGTGTAATGTGTATACGTATATATGAACATATACATATACACCCATATTATCTTATTATTTCAATATATATGAGATAATTTATTGTTGAAACTGAATAAAATCCTTTAGCAAGCGTAAACATAACTTTCTTAATCTAGTAAAGGGTAACCATAAGCACCATGAGTGAGTTCCATACTCAGTTCCACACACAGAAAGTTTGTCCTATCTTTTTATAAAAGCTCCCCTAAAGCTTCTTGAAAACTGGTTTCAAGGCTATGAATTCCCAAACTCTTACATTTGGTTGCTTGTATTCTTCAACTCTGGGCAAGTTTTCCACTATGTATTTAAAATTTTTGTTTCTTCATCAAATTCCACATTCCTAATCCTCAGGGATTCTAATGATTCTTACATTGTTTCCCTTGAGCGTATCTCATAGTTCTCTGGTGTGCTGCTGATTCCTTTTCAGAGTTTTTCTATTTTTTGTAGTAGTCTAGAAATTTCCTCCACCTCATCTTGGAGCTTCTCAATCTTTTCCTCAGTTGCTTTAATTCTGCTATCCAGAGCTTTTAATAATATATATTTAATTATATACGTGCACATGTGTATGCATATACATATATGTATATACATATACATATGTATATACGCGTGTCATGAAGCCATGTATATACAAATGTGTATATGTATATATGTATATACACACATGTATATACACATATAGCGTATATGCATGTACACATATGTGCACGCACACATTCATATGTACATATACACATGTGTGTACACATGCATGCATGTATATGTACATATATGTGTATATGTCTCATACACATGCATATATACATATGTATATATGTATATATATACACAGTGCATAATACATATTATGTATATATGCATGCATATATGCATATATGTATGTACATATGTGCATACATATATACATACATACATATACACATGTATGTATACGTGTATATACACATACACACATGTGTGTGCGTATACATATATGCATGCATATATATGTATATGTGTATATATGTATGTGTGTACATATGTATGTATATATCTGTATATTATATATGCACGCATACACTTCCAGGTTGGGAAGCAGGTGACTGCATTAAACACTGTTAGTTTCCCATTTGAAGTTAAACTTGGTCCTGTTATAGTTTAAGTGTGGCCAATCAACAAATAAATGATGCTTCCAAGTCAGTTTTCGTTTAAGAAGTTAGTTCGCATTCAGTCATGAAGCCATGAGCATGACTAATCGTGCGTGACTTGGTACTTTTGTTGTGCAGAGCGGCGTGGTCTGTCCTGCTTGGACCCCAAGACCAGGCAGGTGATCTTTTACCCGGGGTGGGAAATAGAGGGCAGCAACAGGCACAGACACAGCTGCATTACAGAGGAGTGTGGCATGAGTGCTTGAAGCACGTGTCTGGGCAGTTCAGAATGAGGAGCCTAAAAGCCCGAGGTCACAGTGGTTTTCCTGCCGGGTGGACAGTGAGTCCTGGCTGGGCCAGACCCACACTGTAAATCTGACAGCAGGGGATCAGGGCTGTGGGTTTGCTTTACTGTTTTCCCTCTCTCTCTGACCTGGGCTCATTTGTCAGGATCCACTAGTTCATGGACTATGGGGGCTGATGACTCGCCTAATGTCACGGATGATGCAGCCGATGAGATCATGGACCGCATCGTCAAGTCGGCCACCCAAGTGCCCAGCCAGCGAGTGGTGCCACGAGAGAGGAAGCGATCCCGTGCTAACCGGAAGTCATGTAAGTGCCTTGGCCACCTCCACCCCCTCCCATTGTACCTGCCCTCCCATTCTATAAGACTCAGGAGCTGCAGAGGCTCAGAGGTGACCCAGTGAATTCTCAGTGGTTCCTGGAGTGCCCAACTGCCTGGCAACAAGACCACCTGCCTAACGGTCACGGTGGTCCCTGTGCAGAGGGCCGCAGCAGCCAGCTTGTCCAGTGCCTGCTGTTCCCAGCTAGCCCTCTCTCCAGGGAGTCTAAAATTCATGGCTAGACATGGCGTCCCTAAGCGCATCTTTTTTGATTGGTATATCCCTATGGCTCAATTCTCTGGCATTCCCAGGATGCTACCAGGGTCTAAGTAAAATGTCTCAGAATGTCCAGTTGCTTCCTAACCTGTTGAAGGCTGATTGTTGCAGTGTAACTCTCAGATACAGCACACCGGTTTTAACTTTGCTTTCAAAGAACTTTGTAGGATTATTTCGTTATAGTTCAAGTAGGGACAGTGTGGAGAGAATTTAATCTTTTTCCCTAAGCCCCAGACGCCTCACCACAGTGGAGGTGTCACTGTCAGAGCCCCTTGCTGTCATTGCAGCATTGTGAGCACTGTCGTAAGTGCCTGGGGCCCCTGTGGCCACAGGTGTCAGCAGAGCCGGGCACTAAAGTGGGACGCACATGGAGTGAAGGGCCTGATTCTGCCTCACCAGCCGCTGGAGCCCTGCTCTGTGATGGAGACTCCTCACTCCTGTTGCATCACTCAACTGTTTGTTGGTCTCCTGATCGCTCTCTTATGATCTTAGGTCTTTTTTTTTTTTTTTGCTTTTTGCCCTGAAAAGTTTGAGTCTGAGCCAAATCCCTGTCTGAACAGCTTTACTGCCCTGAAGTTTCTCTTTCTATATCCTTGTCAGCCCCCAACTTCTTCAAAGAAACCCTGGCTCTGGGAAGCACTCATAAGGTTTGCTGAACGAATGACCGCACATATAGACAGATTGACAGGTGCGCAGCTAAGGGACCTTTCCATGATGATACCTTGAATGAAGGGGCAGAAGACTGATTCCCCGAACTGCCTTCATGTTTCACCGTCTTTCAAGTTAATGCTTGGCAGTGACAGAATTAGGGTTGCCACTCTTTAGATTTTAGTTTTTGATGGTGGGGGTCAACAATACATTCCTGAGACAATGTTTTAGGGTCCTGAATGCCTCCAAAATAGGTCCCCAGGAATGGGGGGGCAATTTTTCTATGGCCTCTTTTCAGGGCTATACCGAAGCGAAGGGCCCTTAGCCTGTTCTGATGTTTCCTTATAGCAGAGAACACAGTCCAGGCTGGATGGGCCAGGGAGAGGTTCCTAGGCATCTGGGCATCAAAACTATGAGTTGGCCCTGAGATAGAGGAAACAGCCTCTGTGTGGGCAACAGAAGGCCAATGCTATAGACTTCTGTGTCCAAGTCCACAGAAGTCCATAAAACTATATTCCAGTCTCAATCTCTGACTGGCAGCTTCTTATGTCTGCAGAGCATTGATGCATGTGCTCTAAGGTGCCCGCATCATTCAAGGATTTATGTGAATGGACATTCCAGTGTCTATCCATTAAAGGACTATAGCAGCTATGAGCTATCAGTGTTAAAGAAACATCTTTCATGCTTGTAAGGGTAAATTTTCCAACAGTTTGTCTATCATCATTCAACCAAGTATGTACATCTAGAGATACAAAGTGATGTTTCTCAGACATGTGCCTGCGGTGCTTCTACAGCTAAAGGAATTTAAGATGCTCTGCTAGAAATACCTGAGGAGTAGTAAAGATGAGGGCACTGAATTGATGATACAAGGCAAAAGAACTTAAATTTGAACTATGAGCTATGCCTTAATTTAATGCTCTAAGAAATATCATTAGTTCTAATAAAAAATTGGGTGGACTACAAGAAAACGGTAATAAAACAAGTCTTGGGACTGACTAGTGGTTCAAAAGAAAAAAAAATAGAGATGGTTTTCTAGTGTGTGGACTTCTTCAAGCAGACTTCAGATCCTGAATAAGACGCCTTGGTCCTCCTCAAGAATGAGAAATCTGTTATCTTGTTTTCTGCTATTAATATTGTTATCTTTGTTTAGCAAACACTTGAGTGTTTAAAGAATATGAAAGTTTATTACCAATGTTATTTTTATTGCAGCCCCATAGAAGGAATTCCATTACTCAGTTTTGAATGTGTCTCCAGCTGGGACTGTTGAGCCAAACATTTTGTCTGGATGAGTTTGACATTCAGTCTGGAGCCCGGAGTGGGGGCTGAGTGTGGGGGTGCAGAGTGATCTGATGCAGGAAGCAACCTTGGAGATGCTGTGCTGTGTTTTGCTTTTGGGGTGCTTCTTATCACAGATCTTTGTGTCTGTAGAAAATATTCATCCCTGCCAGAAACATTATTGACAGCATTGTGCATCATGATGCCTGAGTAAACATTTAAAAACATCCTGATGTCTGAGAGATTTCCATAAGGGAATTCTGAGTTATGTGCTAAACACATAATACTTTTTTTTTTTCTTTTTGGGTGACACCCGGCGATGTTCAAGGGTGATACTCCTGGCTCTGCACTCAGGAATTATTCCTGCCAGTGTTTGTGCAACCATGTGGGATGCCAAGGA
This sequence comes from Cryptotis parvus, assembly GCA_021461705.1. Lineage (NCBI taxonomy): Eukaryota > Metazoa > Chordata > Mammalia > Eulipotyphla > Soricidae > Cryptotis > Cryptotis parvus. The sequence continues at coordinate 63,739 of JAJIBD010027996.1, forward strand.
TCGAACCTGGGTCAGCTGCATGCAAGGCAAATGCCCTATTCACTGTATTGTTGCTGCAGCCCCAGTAATTTTTCTATAAAATATTTGTTGATTGACCAACTAATGCATTAGGTGTTGCACCTGTTCAAATTGTTGATTCCCTGGAGAGAAGTTATTTATCAATAGATATTCCCCTATTCAGTCTACCATGGACTTGGCTACTTCAGATCCTTTTGCCTATTGACCTAACGGGGCTTTGGCTCATGAAAGCCTGAACTATGAGATGTGTTGCCTGTGGACCCAAGAGGAGAAAACTGGGTTTGGCAAGTGACTAAAGGATGATGCTAAGGGTAAAACTCTCACCTCATCCTGACCATTACTGAACACAACTGATCAGTTTTGGGTGGGGAAACCCTGGTTGGGCCCCAGAACCATGTCTGATCACCAGGGTAACTACCAAGCACGAATCTAGGAATAGCCCCCTGAGCATCACTCAGTGAAGCCTGGAATCCCTTGCCTACTCCTCCAAAACCAATTTAGGGTAGGAGCTAGATGTGCAACTGAGGTCTTCTAAAAATAAAGCAGATACCCCAAATTCCCTCTGACTTCACATACAGAGTGGGTGAAATCCACTTTATAATTAAGGTAACGGTCAAGTAGGCTTTCCAATGAAGGTGCATGTCTTGGAAGGGCAGCCGACTCCTCTTTCACCCTTATCCTGACATCAGCATTGATCAACACTAAACAGTGGGAAGAACTGTAAGGCCAAGCTCGGTTCAGTATAATTATTCCCCCAGCTGACAGTTGTAAGCCTCAGCAAATGGAATCATAGTCCTTTGAGAGTCTTGTTTTTCTCCAAGAGTACTCAGTGACTCCATCCAAGAAAACCTTGGCACTCTGCTGTTTGGCATCCAGTCTACAAGGATTCACCAGTCTTTATCTCCTGCCACTTTAGATTGAGTTGAGATGAAGACCCAGATTCTTCTAGGGACTCATTGTGACTGCATCCTTTGTCCTGAATTCTCTTATGGCCTTGCGCTGTGGGGCTTTGTGTCCTTTGGTCTGTCCCCTCCATTGTTTCTCCTGCAGATTTGTGGGGTGAGCTCTGATTTTCATCCCTGAAGTTGAATTTTCACATGCTCCGTAATTCCCTTTCCAGCTCATATCCACTCCATGGGCTGGTCAGAACTGAGCTCTCAGCTAGCCGCCTGCATTCTCAGAAACCTTCCAAGGGTGGGCCTCACCCTTCTCTCCTTGCTGGCAGGAGTAGGAAGGGCAGAGCCTCTGTGCGCACAGTGATCCCTTGGCCTCTGGGAGTCCATGGGGAGGGGGCTGGAGTGTTGCCTTGGTGCGCCATGCTAATGCCTCCTTCTCTTCTCATGCTTTGACCTGACCTGTGGCTGCTGCAGTACGAAGAACCCTCAAGAGCGGCCTGACTCGGAAGAAGCCAGGGCCCTGGGCCTGGTGGGTTCCTCTGAGTTGCAGCTGTGACCTGCTGGAGTCTTCGAGATGCACATTTGAACAGAAACCGAGCTTCAGAGAGGGGTGGGGGGTGGGGGGACAGGGAAGACTGTGAACATGGGAAAGTTCTAAACCGGGTGTCCCCTTGTGGCTGTGTCCCCTGCTGTTACACTGACTTGGCTCACCGGAACCTCCTCTGTCTGCATCCTCTGTCGTGCCAGCTGGCTGTGCTGCCTGGTTCCTGACACCTGGCTCACAGCCCCATGCGTGCTACCTTTTCTGCACGAGGGCACGCTGGGTCCCTTTGTTGGTTGCTTTGGTTGTGTGTTGATTGACTTGATCCACTGCAGGATCTGTCCGCCACACCAGGCCAGAGTGGGAAGCTCCACAGTGTATGCAGAAGGTGGCGCGGTAGAGGACTGGCTGTGGATTTTAAATATCCTAAATGTCTTTACGGAGTCATACGCGTACACCATGTTTCAAGTACTAAATAAATGGAGTCTCATGCCACCATAGGCACTGGTGTTCTCCTGGGCCCTCGGCAGCTGGGCAGGCACCTCCACCTGGGTCAGCAGCCCCTCCACGGGAAACACTAGGGTCACCTTCAGGCCCTTTGGTTTCTTGTTTTGTTAAGGGCGTGAGTAGCACTGCCTCTGTGCTCCCCAAAACTCCTGCATTTTAGGCTGAAGTCCTCCCTGAGGCGCATATTAGCTGTCATTTCCTGTCACCTTGCCCATGAGCTTGGGTTTGGCTCCATGGTGACATCAAAGGGAAAAATCAGAGCCACATGTGAAAAATCTGAACTCTTCAGCTACACACTTCCTGGTCTCATGAACAAATTCCATTTTCTTGAAAAGTTGACTTAGTGATCAAATGGAAATGTAAAGTGTTGTTTCCGGAGAACTTCAGAGACGGATCTAGTACAGGTCCTCTGGGGCTAAGTTGAGAAGAGGAAAAGACAGTGCTGGGGGTCTTCCGCAGAAGCCCCCTCACCCCGGCTCTCATGCCGAAGAACCACCGGCTCTGATGCTGGTGACAGCGCAGGTGAACTGCTGCAGCAGCGATTGGGGCCGCAACTCTCAGCTTTGTCTCACCGTCAGATCCTCTGGGCATCTGCATCCTGAACCCAGGTGAACACGATTTCTAGACAACACAAGGTCGTGTTGTCTGCAGAACCAAAGACAGTCTGTTCGCCCAGTGGCATCCAGGAGTGTCCCCTCTTCTGCATCCCCACTCATTGAGAGACTGGGAACTCTTCCAAGCAGGCCCTTGTTCAATAGCACATTATCTACTTGAGTAGCCCAAGAAGGCCTGAATCCCGGAAGTGCTGGGTCTGTATATTACCGTGGAATGTATTGAATCACTTTTGTGTAAAGGAGACCTGGAAGTATTCATGTTCATTTCCCTATGGTTCTAAATAGCTTGTAATATGGTTCTGCAAATGGTCTAGTGGCTTGTGAAAGTGTTTGCCTGTTGCATTGGCATTGAATCCAGAAAAGGAATAGCTGTGTCACTGACATTGTGATGTGTAAGCAAAAGGAAATGCATTTTTGCTGCGTTTAGTTCAGCAAAATACTTTGATGTTCTACCAGGAGCCACTGGTGTTTGTTTTTGCCGACAGTTATTGCTTTAAATAAAAGGTCACATTTGGATGGCTTTTACTATTTTATTTATGGTGTTGTTAAGAATCAAACCCAGCACTTAACATCTGCAAGGCAAGTGCTTCACCAATGAATTATATCCTCAACCCATAAGGTCAGATTTGGAAGGAGGTAACTAAATCAATGCTACTTTTTGGGATTTAAAAAATTCTCTGTACACTCATGCCTTGCTGCCTTTATTAGCGTTTTGACACAGGAGGTTTGCATTTCACTAAAAAAGTGAAACAATAAGTACATTCACTTAGGAATGGTACTGCCGTTGATATTTTTTTATGCTTATTTCTTGGGTTGAAATTCCAAATTTAAGAAAGGCATGATTTTTTATTGTTGCTAAAGAACTTTGGTTTGGTATCTTTAGAACTATTTCTATTTATAAAATAACTTAGCGTAGGTTTCTATTTTTTTAATTTTTTTATTATACCACCGTGAGACATACAGTTACAAAGGTGTTCATAATTGGTTCTTGGTAATACAGTATTCCAGCACCCATCCCTCCACCAGTGCCCCATTCCCACCACCAATGTACCCACACCCCCTCCCGCCCACCCCCAGGCTGCCTCAATAGCAGGTACCCCTTTTTTCTCTCTTCTCTCTCTGTCTCTGCATCTCTCTCCCTCTTTTACACATTTTGGCTAGCCCTGCAGATATTTAGAGTTTATCATTTAAGTCTCTTTGTGTATATTCAATGGTGAGTTCTAGTCTGACATTACCATTTCCCACTTAGTAAAACACTGGTATATCTATATCCCATTAATGAATGCAGTCATTCTATATCTGTCCTTTTCCTTCTGACTAATTTTGCTCAGCATGATAGTCTCCATGTCCATCCATTTGCAGGTAAATTTCATAATTTTGTCTTTTCTGACAGCTGCATAGTATTCCATAGTGTAGATGTACCACAGTTTCTTTAGCCAGTCCTCTGTTCTTGGGCACTTAGGTTGTTTCCAGATTCTAGCTATAGTGAATAGCGCAGTGATGAATAACGAAATACAGATAGTGTTTCTGCCATGTGTTTTTGGGTTTCTAGGGTATATTCCCAGAAGTGGTATTGCTGGATCATATGGGAGCTTAATATCTAGTTTACAGAGGAATGTCCATATTGTTTTCCAAAAGGGCTGGACCAATCGGCACTCCCACCAACAGTGGATGAGAGTTTCCTTTTTCCCCACATCCACACCAGCACCGGTTGTTCTTGCTGTTTTGGATGTGTGCCAGTCTCTGTGGGGTGAGATGGTACCTCATTGTTGTTCTGATTTGCATCTCCCTGATGATTAATGATGAAGAGTACTTTTTTCATATGTCTCTTGGCCATTTGAACTTTTTTTTTGAAAGCTTCTGTTCATTTCTTATCCCCATTTTTTGATGGGGTTGGCTGTTTGTTTCTGGTTAAGTGTTACCAGTGCCTGATATATCCTGGATATTAACCCTTGTCTGATGGGTATTGGGTAAATATTCTTTCCCACTCTGTGGATTGTCTTTGTATCTTGGTCACCATATCTTTTTCTTTCTTTCTTTTTTTTTGCTTTTTGGGTCACACCCGCGATGCTCAGGGGTTTCTCCTGGCTCTGCACTCAGGAATTACTCCTGGTGGTGCTCGGGGACCATATGGGATGCCGGGGGATCGAACCCCTGGCCGGCATGGGCTATCAACCCGCCCCACCATTTCTTTTGAGGTGCAGAAGCTTTTCAATTTTATACAATCCCATTTATCTTTGCTTCCATTTGCTTGGTCAGTGGTGTTTCATCTTTGAAGATGCTTTTAGCTTCGATGTTGTAGAGCATTTTCCCTATGTTTTCTTCGATGTACATTATAGATTTATGTCTGATGTTGAGATCTATAATCCATTTTGATCTGACTTTTGTGCATGGCGTTAGAAGGAGGTCTAAGTTCATTTTTTACATATAGCTGCTCAGTTTTCCCAGCACCATTTGTTGAAGAGGCTTTCTTTGCTCCACTTAATATCTTTTGCTCCTTTATCGAAGATTAAGTGGTTGTATATTTGAGAGTGTGTTTCAGGATATTCAGTTCTATTCCATAGGTCTACGGGTCTGTCTCTATACCAATACCACACTGTCTTAATTACAACTGCTCTGTACTAGAGTTTGAAGTTGGGGAAAGTGATGCCTCCCATCTTCTTTTTCCCAAGGATTGTTTTAGCTATTCATAGGGGTTTATTATTCTATACAAATTTCAGGAGTATTTGTTCAATTTCTTTGAAGAACATCATGGAGGTTCCTACTTATAAAATAACTTGGGGAGGGTGTTGGGAACCCTGGGCTATGGACTCCTAACAGTGGGAGGCTGCACCACAGTTCAGCGCCTCCTGATCTTCCATGTCTGTGCTCATGGCCCTGAGGTGGTATTTCACTACGCACCCTTTAGTAAAGTAATAGCCGGTTAGGGAAAACAAGTCCTAGTCCTGGGAGCTTGTAATGGTATGTTTTAAGGTCTTAAGGAAGGTATCAGATATAAATAAGGAAATTGTTTTTGGGGCATGCTAACCCCAGTCATACATGCTCATATGAGAGAGAAAGGAAAAGTTGCAAGGAACAAATTTTTCTTTGGGAAAGCATCTGGAGAGAGGGTATACTGACACCTTGATTTTCACCTGGCGAAACTGATGCTGAGCTTTTCATCTCCACAACTAGAGAACACATTTATATGGATTTTTTGGGGTCACACCTGGAGATGCTCAAGGGACCATATGCCAGGGATTGAACCTGGGTCAGCCGCGTGCAAGGCAAACGCCCTACCCACTGTGCTATTGCTCCGTCCCCACATTCGCATGGTTTTAAGCCAGGGGAATGTGGCCATTTCTTAGGCACCCAAAGAAACATCATAGGCACCGAGGGTCTGTTATAGAAATGACCCTGGTTCAGGGGCTGGGAAGTGAGCTGGGAAAAGGGAAATTATGATACTTAGGAGCTGGGGCATGAGAGGTGGTCATCAACTAACACTATCATTTAATAAGAAGCTCTGTGAAAAATTTACATCTTTTATCAGGAAAATGGATAGAAAAAAAAGGCTATTGCCTAGAATCAGTGTTAAAATGTCTGCAGTTGCAGTAAGGGTGTATATTAAAAATACCCATTATGTTTGTCAAAAATTAAGCTATTTGGTAGAAAATCAGTATTTTCTAGGCAATTTATCATGGGGCGAGTACCTTCTAAATGACTTAAGGTAAGTAAAATATTTGTTGACGACATCTCTGTATGGAGACTTCCCATCTATGAGCCGATGAATCTTGATAGCTGCTCTTATTTTCCAATGGAAGAAAGTGAGGAGTGGGGCCTTTGTGACTGGAGCCAGGCTCCAGTGAGGGACCACTCAGAGGAGTCTGCCACTCACTAACGCTGCCAAGTCCTTCTAGGTGTTTTTTCCTTTTTTATTTTTTTGAGTGCCATTTAATTCTTTAATTTTTGCTCAAGACTCAACAGATCTGTGATTTGAGTAATTTGTAGTTCAGACACTATTTCATCTCTTTCCTAATGGAAATTATACTTAACTGCCTTGGCAACACTGATTTGTTTCTGGAATGTTTTGTCATCGAGAAGCTGGGTTTCATGCAAAGAAAAGCAACCAGGGTTTAAATCACCCCAACGAATGACAGCATGGTCTGACAGTGGAGCGGAATGGTTGGGAGTGCACGGTCAGGGGCAGGTAAGCCGAGTGTGCCTGGCCCGCCACATCTTCAGGACTCGGTGCACTGCAGGGGCCTGGCTTGTGTTTAGTGGGGCAAGAAGACATTTGCATATACCTGCCCCAGGTCTGCAGAGACTCAAGCACAGGCACCTCCCTCACCTGCTGGCTAGATATGCCCATCAACCATATCAGTTTCATACATGCTCTCTGATAACTAAGTGATCTGCTTTCGGTATAGGAAGCAGTGGGTCTTGGCTCAGAATAAAGGTGATTCCACGGAGGATCTGCACGTTCAATCACCCTCAGGGTAAGTAGGCCACCACTGTCTGTTGTGTCAGCCCTGGGATCGCAGACCCTGGTAGATAAACTATACGTGGACTACTTGGATGACCTAACCAAGCAGGGCTTGGCCATTGTTTTCTTTTTATAAGAAAAGAATCCAGGAATTTTTATTTTTCTTCATTTTCCTTCAAAGAGAACCTCTCCTCTACAAAGCATCTTCCTAAATTGTTTTAAACCTCAGTTGACCTCTGGGAATGTCCCACTGGGGTAGCCAACTACTTCTGGGGAGGGAAATGGGCTAGAAAACAAAGCCCCCATCCTTTGCAAAAACAAAAAAGTGAGTTCTGTACCCAGAACAGTTAGACTTTTGTAAAGTCCAGTTTTCAAATAAGAATAATTTAAAAGGGAACTAGATGGGGGAGCTGGCTGCCGTGGGAAGCTTTTGTGACTGCTTAGTCTAGTCCTTAGTGTGTGGGGGGAGGGAGGATCTCCCTTACTGTGATGCTGATTTAGACAAGGGTATTGTGACTGGAACTCAGGACACAGCAGGAGGAAGTGGACCTGGCTTCAGAGTTAGAAATTCAACCCCCAGAGTCCTTCCTGGCTTATATTAGTCCTGAAGTTGGACATGACAAAGGAATAAAGGCATCCTTTTCAGGCTCAAGTCTGAATTGCAGTCTGAATGGAAGCAAATAGATTCCTAAAGCATCAACCCCACTGTGCAGTTAGTTATGAAAAAAAATAACTTGTCACTCTTAGAAAGAAACACTGCCCTGAAATTGTAAAGGGTGGGAAAAGTTAGTATTTCCTAATTCAATATAAGTATATGAAAGTTCACTGCTGGGTTAAACATGTCAAGCTTATGTTTATAAAAAAAAATTAAGTGGAATTTTGAATTTGTCTTGAACTTTTTCTAATAGTGAGGGCTATTTTTTTAATGGCCTAAAACATAGTATATGGTGATAGTAAGGTCACAGTAGTCTGCTATGGATATGTTTAAGAGAATAAGGTTTTCTTGTTCACTCTATATGTACTGGAGTTCCAATACTCTGTCCCAGAAACCTGTGTGACCGCTAGAGCAGTTGCCTTCAGCCACCCGTCCACTGATACGCGCCAGTCTGTGGGAGCAGAAAGGCTGAAGCTACTGATCCAGAGCCGCCCATGGGAGATGTAGCTTAAAAACCACCAGATATTTCATCAAGTGCAATTGATAATTTCTCTTCTACCCTGCAGGTGGACCATTTTCATAAATAAAGTTTCAAATGTAAAGTTGAGGACAGGTGCCTCAGTAAAGGTAAGCTGTTTCTTCTGGAGGTTTAATCGTATCCTTAATTTGTCCCTCATTGCAGCTTTTGAGGGACAGGATCTTTCCCTTTATATTGATCATAAACATAAAATTCTGGAGGTGGTTTGTACAGAGATACACAAGATATGCACAGAGAACAGATATCTTGTTTTCAAGGTATTCTTTGCCCGACTTTTTCCTTTTGATTTGGGGGTCACATCCAGCGGTACTCAGGGTTTACTCCTGGCCCTGCACTCAGGAATCACTACTGGAGAGCTCAGGGACTCATATGTAGTCCTGGGATTAAACCTGGATCCGATATGGGCAAGGCAAGCTATCTCTCCTTTCCCCTGTGCATTTTTTTTTTTTTTTTTTTTTTTTTTTTTTTGCTGTGAACAAAGGAAAGGGCAAAAGGGCAAGTTAATGAACTCCAGAGAAGCTGTGGATACTTTGAGAAAGGTCATTCTTGGCTCAGGTATGTGTGGGTGGTTTGTGTGTGTGTGTGTGTGTGTGTGTATGGTATAAGGGTGTGCGTGTGTGTGGATGTGTGAGGGGGGAAGGGCGCCCTTACTGTGATACTGATTTAGACAAACAGATTGGTCTCTAAATCTCTGCTGATTTAGTTAGCAGAGATCAACTCATTGCTTGAAGATGCAGAAAGCCGTTTTGTTTCTTTCCATTCCTAAGACTGCAAGGCCTCGAGACTGAGCTGCCTAGGTCTATGCCTACCATGTGGGGAAAGCATGGCACAGCTCCCACCGCAGCCAAGACTGTGCTGTTTCCAAGGCCTGTGGCAGCATGCTGACTCCTCCCAGGCTTTCCCGATGAGCTAGGGTTATGAAAGAAATAGATAAAAAACAGAAGTGCTAGAAACATGCTCAAAAGGAACATCCCTGTTCTTTGTGAATGTAGCATGACAATGGGCTGTATAGCAGAGAACTATAATATAAAAACAAGCACACATGGTCTAGAACAGTGCTACCGAGTAGAACTTATGGGAAAGTTCTGGGTATGCACACTGGAATTATGAACCCTTGAAATGGTTTACAGAGATCACAGAATACAACAACTAAGTGATTATATATGGCTGGTCATTAGTGTACTGATGAGGTATAACAAGTCTGAGAGATTATACCTTTGTGCTATGAATTGCTGTATCTACTTCACACAAATGAGGCTTTTCTGTGAAATGTAATGTAAAATTGTTCTGGACTGTCATTTACTCCATTGAGAACTTAAGAAATTATCCCTCTGCACACAACGCATCTGAGTCTTGGGGATTCTCATTTTCAAACAGCAATTGTGTCATTGGTGTTCAGTCACACATGCCTGACCATCTGCAGTAATGGGACGTGCTATCAAACATGCCCCATGACCCGACCAACTCCCTCCTCATCACTGCCCACATTGGACATGTGTGCTGGCCCCCTTCACATTGGCCCAGGTGCAGTGCAGCCCCCAACAGCAGTTAAGGTCACCAAATGGTACAGCATGCTGAAGTTCTCTTCAGCTTCTGATTCACCTTGTTCTGAGTAACCTTCTGGAAGGTCCTTAACTACTGCAGCTTGCCTTTGTCATCTCAGAGGTGGATCAGGACAAAGTTTGTCCAGGGAAATTAACCATTTAGCTATTGGAAGGATTTAGATGGTTGTCTTCATTTCATGGGCTCCATCTACATGTGGATACTGGCAAGGTCTGAGTATTAGGTCTTGCAGAGAACAGGGATGGACAGCCACGAAGATCCCGTTTTCATGACATGTGATAGAACACTTTTGAGCCACGGCTGGCTAGAACTAGAGCTGAAGCTTGGGTATCTTATTTTGTACATCTAACTCCACATATGTTCCAGTATAGGAAATACAGCTTCAAAGAAAAGTCTGTGATTACCATATGACCCCTGTGCCTTGTCTTTTCTATGACTTGGGCATTTCCTTGTTCCTGGACCCAGCAGCATAAGATAGCACACTCCGATTCAGCCGAACTCTATCAGTGCCTCCCAAGGTATCTTACCATTTATTCTTATTTGGCAATTCCATTAGTCTTTTTTTTTTTTAAGAAGCTTATCGTTACTGTCTACTCCTTTGTTTTGACTCTTTATAACTCAGATAAGTGAGAGCATCTGGTTTTCATTTTCTCCCTCTGACTTAATTTGCTTAATAAGATGTCCTCTAGTACTATCCATGTTGTAGCAAATTGCAAGATTTCCTTATTATTTTTTTTTCAAAATAAATTGGTTTATTTCAACCCAGTGGCATTAGGCAACAAGGGGGATGTGAAGTCCTCAAAGCAGTTTGTACCAATGATGTCTTTATAGTTAAAGCTTGATGAAGTTATGGAGAAATAGTTTTCAGGCTAGGAAATCATTTCTGCTCTTGTCAGAGAAATCCCAAAACACATATCGTAGTATCCATAGACTATCTTCATAGCATATTTCAGTAATTCTCAAAGAGTCCCTGTTGGAAAAATTTATTTTGTAACATATTCCTCAGTTTCATGAAGAGTAATCTTTATATTCTTCAATACTTTTCAGTCTTACTTTATGCTTCCATCGGACATACAAGAATATCCTTCTCTTTTTTTTTCCCTTGGTTATCTTTTTTATTTATTTATTTTTAATATTTTATTACACCGCCATGTGATATACAATTACAAAGATGTTCATGTTTGGGTTTCCATCATACAGTGTTCCAGCACCCATCCCTCCACCAGTGCCCATTTCCCACCACCAATGTCCCCACTTCCCTCCCCCCCCCCTAGCCCGCCTCTATGGCAAGTTCTTTATCTCTTCTCCCTCTCTATTTTTCTCTTCTCTTACACATTGTGGATTGCAATACATACATTCAGAGATCATCATGTATATCTTTTTTCCTATATTCAATGCTCAGTTCTAGGCTGGTATTATCATTTTTGACAAATATTAGCACACTGTTCCCTTCTCTGTCTTACCTAACCACTGATTCCCACATGTTTGTGGTAGATTCCATCTTTTTTTTTTTTTAATTGAAAGATGCTCATGTAGAGCTCTGGTTCTACAGTGTTCCAACAGGCACCCCCCCCCAAAAACCCATCTCCCATCACCAATGTCCCCACCTCCCTCCACCCTCCCACTCCTCAACCACTTGGCGGGTTCTGTATGTCATTTCTTTCCTCTCTATATCTCCTTCCCAACAAACTTTCCTGCTCTTCGTTGAATGCAGTGCATTAAAAGACATCACTGTTTCACTACTTTAGTGGACCATGCGGCCGCAAGCGGCTGCGCGACCTGGACTCAAACTGGCTTTGCTCTGCTGATCTGGTCTGAGGCAGTTTTGCAGCGCCTGGACAGCAAAAATGGTGGCTAGTGTGATGGGCGAGTCTCATCCGGCTCCTTCCGGGACCCCCTCAGAGGCGACGGGCCCACTCCCAAAACCCCATCTGCCCTACTCGGGGTTCCATGGTCAGCCGCTTGCGCTGGATCCAATTGGTAACGGCTCTAGTCCAACGGTTGTCTCCAGATCGGATTATATGACCAGCTCATCTGATTTTTGATGTCCTGGCAGATGAGACAGCTTCCTTGATTTTAGAATAGTGACGGAGGTCGGAACTCCGGATTCCCTTCCCTCACTTGAGTGAGGCGTGATATTCCAAGCATGGCTCTTTCGATTCCCTCTTTGGGAGACCCGAATGGTATTCTCATCCTGCTTTCGTAGGGCCCAAGTCTCTGAGGCATATGTTAATGCAGGGAGAATGGTGGAGTCAAAGAGATGTGCCCAGAGGTTCTTTGTTCTTTTGGCTATTGTTTCAATGTTTTTGAAGGCAGTCCATGCCGCTCTTTTCTTCCTGTGCAACTTCTCGACCTAGGTGCACATAGCTGCTGCATTCAGAGATGTTTGTTCCATTGAGAGTGAATGGAGCCTCCAGAACAGTTCATTTCTCATGAACATAGTTTTGTTGAGATTCAGCTATAGACCTATCTTTCCACATTCTCGGTCAAAGTCAGCCAGCATTTGTGCCGCTTGGCTAAAGTTTGGTGTTATTAGAACGATGTCATCAGCGATGCGGGAGGTGGTGCAGTTGCCGGGCCGTCTATCTTCACTCCCCATTCCTTCCCATTCTAATTGTCGCATGATGTTCTGGAGGATGGCGCTGAAGAGTTTTGGTGAAATGGTATCACCCTGCCGAACCCCTCTTTTGACGTCGATGATCACTTTCCTGTAGAATGGTGAGATCCTGGTGGTGAAACTGTAATATAGGATCTTTATGTATTGTGTTTGAAAGCCCCTGTTTGGCTAGGGGCTTCTATGACTGCTTCAGTCTCCACAGAATCAAAGGCTTTCTTTAAATCAATGAACGTGAGACAGAGTGGCATCTTGAATTCTCTTTAGACTTCAATGAGCTTGGTTATCGTGTGGGTATGGTCGATTGTGATGAATCCTTTTTTTTTTTTTTTTTTTTTTTTGGGTCACACCCGGCAATGCTCAGGGGCTACCCCTGGCTCTGCACTCAGGAATTACTCCTGGTGGCATGGCGGCGCTCGGGGACCATATGGGATGCCAGGGATTGAACCCAGGCCGGCATAAGCCGGCCGCGCAAGGTAAACGCCCTACCCGCTGGGCTATTATCGCTCCGGCCCCATGAATCCTTTTTGGAAGCCAGCTTGCTCACATGGTTGTTCTTCATCTAATGTTCTGCCAATCCTGTTCAACGCCAAGATAGGACCGAGAAGATCAGCTGAAGAACTCCACATTGGGACCCATGGCCTAGAATGGAATGAACAGGGCGAGAGGCTATCTGAGTTCATCACAGCCACCAAGACCATTCATGGGAACTCATAGTTCCAAAAGGCTGAATCGAAACATTGGACATGGGAATCAACTGGTGGACAGTTCCACAATGAAATTGACCACATAATCTTCAACTGAAGGTTTTGCCTGACTGATGTCGCAGTTGTCCCAAAATTCCAAACAGGATCAGACCACTGTCTCCTTCGCACAAAATTCTATTTCACACAACGAGGAGAAAAGGCTGCAAAGTTTAAGAGAACCACCAGAACGACCACACCAACTGGGAACTCTTTGGCACCATTGCAGCAACATGGGAAGATGCTATCAGTGACGACATCGATGAAGAATACAACCGACTGGTTCAACACCTCTATAATTGTGCAAAGAATGCCAGAGAGAGAGAAGGACACAAAAGGACGCCTGTCTTCAAAAATCCTAGAGTTCATCCACCAATGTGGTAAGGTGCGAGCCTTAGGCGACCAGATGCTAACATCCAAGCTTGCAAAGCAGTGCAGAGAAGCGATAAAAGGAAGACCTCAAGGAGAGAAGAGCAGAAGTGCTGGAGGATGCAGCAGAAGTCGGGGAAAAGCATTCACAACGCCCGCCTGTCCTTCGCCAACTATAAGACAAAAATGACTGCCCTCCAACATCCTGATGGATCTATCACATCTTCCAGAAAGGAAATGGAGATTATCCATGACTTCTACTCAGATCTCTTTGATAGCCACGTCCACCTACCCACATACCAAATTCCGCAGGATGGATATGTCATTCCCAACGCTTCTCCCTTCTGAAATCCGACAAGCCATTTCGTCTGTTAAGAAAGGAACAGCAGCAGGCCCAGACAAGATCAAATCTGAACATCTGAAGAATCTGCCATCAGTTCTCATCAATACACTGGCTCGACTCTTCACACGCTACCTGTCTGAATGTAAGGTGCCCTCCCAATGGAAAACCAGCAGGACAGTTCTACTGTTCAAGAAGGGAGACATTCGCGACATTTGCAACTATCGTCCCATCTGCCTGTTGTCTGTCATCTTGAAAGAGCTATGCTTGGAATACCACGCCTCACTCACGTGAAAGAAGGAATCCGGAGTTCCAACCTCTGTCGCTGTTCCAGAGTCAGGGATGTTGTCTTGTTTGCCAAGGCATTGAAAATCAGATGGGCTGGACATGTAATGCGATTTGGAGACGACTGCTTGACTAGAGCCGTTTCCAACTGGATCCCACGGGATGTCAAAAGATCACGTGGCCGCCCACCTACAAGATGGTCAGACTTCTTCGTCAAGACCCTGGAATGAATGGTTTGAGGTTCTTCGTATTCCTAGCAACCAGACGCCATTGGGCTACATTGGCACATGATAGGGTCCAATGGAAATGTTACTGGCACCCGCCGAAAGCAAGTCGATGAGTAACGGGATGTCAAGTGATCTTTCACAACTTCATCCTTCTCCTTTTCTGCCAGGCCATGAATTGTTAAATAGCTGTGAGTAGGCAGGCACGTGGAAAGCATTTGTCAACACTGATGGTATCATCAAAGCTCTTTGTGAAAAATTGTACCAAAGCAATGCTTAGGAGTGTGTTAATGGTTAACGCACAGAAAAAAAAAATCACATCTTTAAAATCGCAATAGTATGCACATCAAAACACAGAGATGAAAGCAAGAAACTTTATAGGAAATTGAAGAGAAGAAATTACAGGCAACTGTAGAAGAAATGAGCAAATTGTGTTTGTTGAAAGGTTTAAACATAAAACTGTATCTTCAAGAGTTTTAATGAAACATTTTGAAACATACAAGACATCAAGTCTAACAAAATTAATTATTAATCTGTGGAAAAACAGTGAAAATATTCAGATGCAGCTCAAATAATAGAATGTTAAATTGTTCCTTCTCTCTAAACTGTCATATACAGACTCCACCTGCAATGTGAATAGTCAAAATACCACAAAACAGTCATGCATGGCTAGTGGCTACTAATTAAATAGCTCTTTTAGTGCGTCATGGGTCAAAACCAGTCATTTCTTTGGGGAACTTATCTAGTCACTGTTCAAGGTAGGCGGGTTGGATATGGAAAGAGGAAAACTCTTAAAAGATCTTAAACAAGGTATTTTGTTTAAGTTACACGAAACAAGATCTGAATTTCTCCACAGATTCTGGAGCCAAGGGGTGTAAAGTGACCCATTTCGTAGGAGTATAATGGAAGGACTCTAGGGAGGGTCTTATGTACCCTTTCCGACTCCTGGCCATTGCCCAGAGTTCAGCTCAGCATATTGATCTCTCAGATGGGAAGAGGTGTATAGTTCCATGAGTAGAATCTGAGACTTGAACCACACCTGGGACATCTGTACATAAAATGATCACAATGGGGCCGGTAGGAAGCTGTGTGGGCACTCATTTCCGGACAGGGTTTCCAGAGCTAGAGGAAGATTTAGAGGTGGAGAGGGGACCTGAGGGCCCTTTTTGGGAGCACTGGTGGGCTGAACAGGCACTTTCTTCTTTGGGGACCAAAGTCTTGTTCTTGCTCTTGAACACTTTGCTGGGATCCAGCTTGTTCACAAAGAAGTCGTTCCTCTTCTGTGAGCAGGCTTGTGTGGTAGGCCATGGGCTTATACATGTTGAACCATTGCTGTAAGGCAGAAATGGGAGAAAGGGCTATAACTGAAAGGCCACTGTTTATGCTTATGCTCTGGAGTGGAAACCAGGGGTAGAGGCAAAATAATACACTTTATGTAAAATTGCCTAGGAAACCTATTAGCACCTCCTTTTACATGCAAGCGGTTGCTCTATGAGGTCCTCACAAACTTTTTTTTATGCTATTTTTTTTTTTTTTTTTTTTGCTTTTTTTTGGGTCACACCCGGCGATGCTCAGGGGTTACTCCTGGTTCTGCACTCAGGGAATTACTCCTGGAGGGCGGGGGGGGGGGGCACGGCCAGCCGCGTGCAAGGTAAACGCCCTACCCGCTGGGCTATCGCCCGGCCCCGAGGTCTCATAAACTTTAAAATGAATGAATCACCGCATTTAAAATTAGTAGTAAACCAGTCCCCGCGCCATCTCCCCTGAGTTCGGGCTGCTCTCCAGGTAAAGGACCCAGAGCCTGGCTGCCGAGGTGCCCAATTTCTCCTGCCCAGGACACTTCCCAGTCCCCATGCCATCCCCCTGAGTTCGGGTCACCCTACCCTTGGTTTCATACTCCAAAAAACTCAAAACCGCATGGGACGCACTATTCGCGTGAAGTAGTTTTCCAATATCCTATTTAGTAGTATCAGGTACATTAGCCACAATACTCCCTGCAGCCCTCAAAACCAGTGAACCATCAATATATCCTACAGTACTGCCTAGACACAGGGTGCCCAGTAACCTCAAATCTCAACCTATAACAGTCATAATGGTAAAGCAATGCAGAATTACGTCAAGTTCCATAAGCGAAACCACCTGCCAAGACGAGCCAAGAAATGAGGAGCTGTATAATCTCTCCAATAAGCAGTTTCAAGAGAGCTGTTAATGATGCATAAGGAGCTCAAGGAAGCAATGGAACACAGAGTCAATAAAATGCAAGAGGATATGAAAGCAGAAATGAAGAAAAAGGAAATGAAAATGCATGCAGAAATAAAAAGTTAAAAACGAGATGGGGAAATGAAAAACTCATTGGAAAGCCTTCGCAGCAGAGTAACAGCCACTGAGGACAGAATCAGTGAGCTCGAAGATGAGGAGCAGAGACTTTCTCGGCAACGGCAGATGATAAAAAAGACTCACAGTAAATGAACAGACAACAAGAGATAATCGAGATGAAACCAAAAGAAATAACATAAGGATCATTGGAGTCCCAGAGGGACAAGAAGAAAACCTTGATGAAGAAGCACCTATCAAAGCAATCATTGCTGAGAAATTCCCAGAACTAAAGAGCGCTTGCTCCCAGATTCAGGAAGCTCCGAAGGGTACCATCTAGAAGAAACCCAAATAAGAATACTTCAAGACATATCCTAATCAGAATGACAAGAACCACAGATAGAGATAAAATACTGAAAGCAGCAAGATCAAAGAAGGAAATCACATACAAAGGAAAATCCCTAAGATATACAGCAGATTTTTCAGAGGAAACACTCCAAGCCTGAAGACAATGATGGGATATCATGAAAAGACTCAACGAAATGAAGGCCTCACCAAGAATTCTCTACCCAGCCAGACTCACATTCATATTTGAAGGAAAGATACACAACTTCATAGATAAGCAACAGCTTAAGAACTTCATAGAATCGAAACCAACTTTAAAAGAAGGACTGAAGGAGCTGCTGTAAGATAAGACAAACCCTACAAAGCGCAACAAACTTGTTAAAAAAAAATGGCACAAAATCCTATGAAAATAATCTCTCTCAATGTCAATGGTCTAAATGCACCAATAAAGAGACACGGAGTGGCAAAACGGATTAAAAAACTGAATCCAACATTCTGCTGCCTACAAGAAACATACCTGAACAAGCAGAGCAAACACAGACTCAAAGTCAAAGGCTGGAAGACAATTATCCATGCAAACAAACAACTCCTTCCAAAAGGCCGGTGTGGCCATACTAGTATCTGACAACAGAGACTTCAGGCTAAAAAGGTTAGAAGGGATAGTGAAGGCCATTTCTTAATAATGAAGGGATACGTATACCAGGAAGAAATTACACTCCTAAACATATATGCACCCAACGAGGGGCCAGCAAAATACTTAAAACAACTGCAAATAGACTTAAAAGAAGACATTGACAGCAACACAGTAGTAGTCGGAGACTTCAACACTGCTTTATCAACTCTTGATAGAGCAACAAGAATGAAACTCACCAAGGAAATACTGGCCCTGAAGGAAGAAATGGACGATAGAGGGTTGGTTGATATATACAGAGTTTTTCATCCCCCAAAAAGCTGACCACACATTCTCCTCCAGTGCACACGGAACATTCTCCAAGACAGACCACACTGCCATAAAACATACCTCAATAAAATAAAAAAAGTTCAACCATTTTCACAGACCATAATGCAGTGAAAATGGAATTTAACCACATACAGAAACAGGGGAGTTAAACCAAACACCTGGAAACTGAACAGCTCACTGCTGAACAACCAGTGGGTCACAGAAGAAATCAAACAGGAAATCCAAAGATTCTTGGAAACAAATGAAAATGAAGACACCAACTATCAGAACTTGTGGGACACAGCAAAAGCAGTGTTAAGAGGAAAGTTCATAGCTCTGCAAGCATTCATCAGGAAAGAAGAAAGGGCCCACATAAATAACCTGACTTCACAGCTCAAAATGTTAGCAAAAGACCAATAAAAAAGGAACCCAATCCAGGCAGAAAGAAGGAAATAATAAAACTTAGAAAATCAATGAGCTGGAAACCCAAAAAAAAAGAAAAAAACAATACAAAAGATTAATGAAACCAAGAGCTGGTTCTTTGAAAAACTAAACAAGATCGACAAACCACTGGCAAGACTTGTAAAGACAGGGAAAGAGAGAACCCAAATAAACAGAATCAGAAATGAGAAGGGGGACATCACAACAGAAACCACAGAAATCCAAAAGATCATCAGAGATTACTTTGAGAACCTGTATGCCATGAAACATGAGAACTAAGAAGAAATGGATAAATCCCTAAACTCTTATAACCTCCCACGGCTGAAACAAGAAGACCTGCAATATCTGAATAAGCCTATCACCATCGACAGAAATTGAAACAGTAATTAAAAAGTCTGCCCAAACACAAAAGCCCAGGTACAGATGTGTCGGGGAGGCACGCCCAGGGTCCCCGACAGTGTCAGGACAGAGGTTCTCTTCTATCTCCAAGGACGACGGGGAACAGATGAAAACTCATGAGTCTGGTGCAGTTCCAAAAGGGCTTTTAACAGTACCAAAGCTCTTCCACAGCAATCCAATATAATGAACAAATTTTAGCTCTGGTCCGAACTTAGACCATACAAAAGAGCCTAAGTCTCCCACCAAAGAGAGAGAGGATCTCACCCGAGCTGAGTCCTACCCAGAAGATGGAGCAAAAGGCCAAAGAGCAAAAAGCCAAAAGCCGCAAGGCTGAGGGAGCCAAAAGCCGAAAGTTAAAAGGCCCAAAAGGCAAAAGGTGAAGGGGCCTCAAGTCAGCCCCCTTATATACACCAAAGTAATCCAATCCGGGAGGGTCATGTCAACAAAGAACTCTAAACAGAGTGTAGTGCCACACCCTATTGCAGGTATAAACAAAGGTTATGCCAAGGGTCTAATCCTTTCTACCAAGATTATCTCTTATAAAACACTGGAGAGAGAAAGGGCTGATATAAAGTAATACATTTTAACTTCATGAGCTTCATGTAAATCTAGATGGTACCCACAAGGTCCTTCTTATTATTATCTGCACCAGGGTGATTCTGAGTATCTTGTTCTCCTGTACTGAAAGGGTCAGACTCGCCTGCTTAGAGCAAACTAGTATGATCCTTCCATTCTTCTATAGTAGCCAGGGTGGTAGACTCCTGGTAAATTCTAACGGTCCCCCCGCTAGGTGCAGTGGGTATAAAGAGGAGCTGTGACCGATCTAGAAAACATAGAAGTCTTAGTAGATGTATAAGTAGATGTATAAGTCAGAAGTTATTCAATCAAGGTGACTTCTGTAACTGCCACACCCTCTAGCAGTGTTTACATAGAAGAGAGGTCTCATTAGGAATGAACCTTGGCTTAAATAAGATTAAGCTGGGAGTGGGCAAAACAACAAAGCTCCCAGAATAGCTAAATCTGTCCTCCAACAGAGACGGATTCACTAGTGAATTCTACCAAACCTTTAAGGAGGACCTACTGCCAGTCCTTTTCAAGCTCTTCTAAGAAATAGGAGAAACAGAAACACTCACAAACAGCTTCTACGAGGCACATATCACCCTGATACCCAAAGCAAGAGAGAGATAACACAAAGAAAGAAAACTATAGATCAATCTCCCTGATGAACACAGATGCTAAGATCTTCAACAAAATACTAGCAAACAGAATCCAAAGACTCATCAAAAAGATTATACATCACAATCAAGTAGGATTCATCCGGGAATGCAAGGATAGTTCAACAATCACAAGTCAATCAACATAATACATCATATCAATAAGAGAAAAAAAATAAAAACCACATGATCCTATCAATAGACACAGAGAAAGCATTTGACAAGATCCAGCACCCATTCATGATTAAAACCCTCCAAAAAATGGGAACTGAAGGAACCTTCCTCAAGATAGTTACAGCCATCTACAGCTCAGTATTATTCTCAGTGGAGAAAATTGAAAGCCTTCCCTAAGATCAGGGACAAGGATGCCCCCCTCTTTTATTCACTATAGTACTGGAAGTACTTGCCAGAACAATCAGAGAAGAAAAGGACATTAAGGGCATCCAGATAGGCAAGGAAGAAGTCAAGCTATCATTATTCTCAGATGACACGATGTTATACCTAGAGAACCCTAAACGCTCTAACAAAAAAACTCCTAGAAACAATAGACACATATAGTAGAGTGGCAGGATACAAAATCAACACCCAAAAGTCGGTGGCTTTCCTATATACAAATAACGAAAAGAGAAGAAAGGGATATTAAGGAAACAATTCCATTCACAATTGTGCCACAGAAAATCAAATACCTAGGATTCTGTTTGGCAAAAGAACGTAAAGGACCTCTACAAAGAGAACTACAAAACATTACTTCAAGAAATAAGAGGACACAAGGAAATGGAAACACAATCCCTGCTCATGGATCAGGAGAATCGTGGTCAAAATGGTAATATTCCTTAGAGCTTTATATAGATTCAATGCCATCCCTATAAGGACACCCATGACATTCTTCAAAAGAAATTGACCGAACACTTCTGAAATTTATATGGAATAATAAACCCCCATGGATAGCTAAGGCAATCCTTGGGAAAAAGAAGATGGGAGGCAGCACCTTTCCCAACTTCAAACTCTACTACAAAGCAGTGGTAATTAAAACAGCATGGTATTGGAATAAAAACAGACCTGTGGACCTATGGAATAGAGTTGAGTATCCTGACAACCAACCTCAAATACATGAACTATTAATCTTCGATAAAGGAGCAAAAAGGTATGAAATGGAGCAAGGGAAAGCCTCTGCAACAAGTGGTGCTGGAAAAACTGGGCAGCTACATGTAAAAAAATGAACTTGGACCTCTCTCTAACACCATGTACAGAAATCAGATCAAAATGGATTAAAGATCTCAATATCAGACTTGAATCCATAAAGTATATTGAAGAAAACATAGGAAAAACCCTCCACGACATTGAAGCTAAGGACATCTTCAAAGAAGAAACACCACTAACAAAACAACTAAAAAGAAAAATTATCATATGGGACTACATGAAGCTAAAAGCTTCTGCACCTCAAAAAGAAACAGTGACCAAGATACAAAGACAGTCCACAGAATAGGGAAAGAATATTCACCCAATACCCATCTGATAAGGGGTTAATATCCAGGATATATCAAGCACTGGTAGAACTTTACAAGAAGAAAACAAACAACCCCATCAAAAAATGGGGAGAAGAAATGAACAGAAACTTCGACAAGGAAGAAGTCTCAAATGGCCAAAATACATGAAAAAATGCTCATCATCATTAGTCATCAGAGAGATGCAAATCAAAACAACAATGAGATATCATCTCACACCACAGAGACTGGCACATATCCCAAAAGAGCAAGAACAACAAATGCTGGCGGAGATGCGGGGAAAAAGGGACTCTCATCCATTGTTGGTGGGAATGTTGACTAGTAAAGCCTTTCTGGAAAACAATATGGACATTCCTCCAAAGACTAGACATTGAGCTCCCATTTGACCTAGACATACCACTCCTGGGAATATACCCTGAGAAGCCAAAAAATACAAAGTGGAAACACCATCCCTACTTTTATGTTCATAGCAGCATTATTCACAATAGCCAGAATCTGGAAACAACCAGAGTGTCCAAGAATCGATGACTGGATAAAGAAACTTTGGTACATCTACACAATGGAATACTATGCACTGACATAACATCAGAAAAAATGAAGTTATGAAATTTGCCTATAAATGGATGGACATGGAGAGGATTATGTTGAGTGGAAATCACCCAAGAGAGAGAGACAGATATAGAATGACTGCATTAATTTGCATGACATAAATATATATATGTATGTACATATTATGATACCAAAATCCAAGGTCAGGCGAAGTATGGAACAGGAGGTCTTGTCAAAGGTGGAAACTATCACAAACGTGTGGGAGTCAGAAACTAGGTAAGACAGAGAATGGAACAGTGTGCTAATAATTGTCGAAAGTGCTGATACCAACCTAGAACTGAGCATTAAATACAGGCAAAAAGGTACACATGACAACCTCTTAATGTATGTATTGTAATCCACAATGTGGAAGGGAAAGAAAAGAGACAGAAGAGAGAGAGAGAGAGAGAGAGAGAGAGAGAGAGAAAGAAGAAGAATTTAGAACCTGCCACAGAGGCAGGCTGGGGGGGGGGGGGGGGAGGAATTGGGGACATTAGTGGTGGGAAATGGGCACTGGTGGAGGGGGTTTGATGCTGGAACATTGTATGACTTAAACACCAAATGTGAAC